>JAQZBX010010600.1:0-44069 GCA_029593785.1 Cabassous unicinctus | reverse complement strand
TGTGTGTATGTGTCACAAGCACACCTGTGTGTTGCTCAGCCAGCTGGGCAAGCCAGTAATTTATCCACATGGATGAATTGATTTGATTGAGTTAATAAGTACTTATTGAACACAGTTTCCTGAAGGCCTGCAGTAAATCAGGTGCTATACAGGAACCCTATAAATTTTTACAACCCCAGACTCTTCAAATATTGCAATACTATAAAAGATAACTGAGGAATAAGGGAAAGGAAGAGCAAACACTAGTAAAGGAGGGACCCAAGGAAGAGCATTAGAAGAGAAGGAAGAGGGTTGGTCATCCTTTTGGTTTCCAAGCACCTGTGAATGTGTTCACCAATGAGAACAAACCAACCCATCGTGCTAATTCCTAAAATACATAATCTGTCCTAGTCTGAGCCAACATTCATTAAACGGCTCACATTGGCTGAGTGCTTGTTAAATGCCAGGTACTATGCTAAGTGCTTTATATACAATATATCATTTAACCCTACAACCCTGAAGCCTGGCAATGTGATTATGGCACTACTGTTAGCTCCATTTTACAGATGTGGGATTCCACACCCAGAAGGAACTGGGATCACAAAAGAGTCTCAACCCTGCCCCAGTTGGCTCCAATTCCCCCGCCCACCCCATTCACACATATTACCTCCTCCCTCAGAGATAAACCTGAACTCAGAGCAATCTTGTGACTTAAGTGAGTTGCTTGGGTGCATAGAAGGTGAGGAGGGAGAAAACAGAAGATCAGCAAAGACCCTCTAATGCCTCCATCCATCTTATACTCTAAGGAACACACTAACTGGATAAATGAAAGGAGAGACGGTGCCCGTACTGAACTCCCCAGGAACACTCTCCACTCACCCACCTCCATGAAGGCCTTGCTTGTTTGTGTTTACTCTCCTCATTGAAGAAAGAAGAAAATGAAGAAAGGCATGTGGGAGTTGTCTGGGAGTCCATAAGAGTCAGTCTCCAAGATGGTCCCCAATGATACACATCTCCTGAAGATGCCTTTGTGTAGTCCCCTCCCAAAATGAATCAGGGCTGGCCTGTATAGCCAATAAAATCCAGTGGAAGGGATGGTGTGTGATTCCCGAGGCTATGTCTTCGGCATTGCCAGTTCCTGGGAGAAGCCAGCCCTCATGGCTGGAAAGCCCCACAAGGAGAGAAATGGAGATGCCTCCCCACACCCGTGCCAATAGGTCAGCCTCAAGCTGCTAGCTAGATGAATGAGCCACCTTGGAAGGGGGTCCTCTCGCCCGAGTCAAACCTTCAGACGACCGCAACTGCAGGAGAGCCTGTGGCAAAAGCTGCTCCTGAATTCCTGACCCAAGGAAATCATGACAGATAATAAATGATTATTGTTCTTTAAATTCACCAAGTTTGGGGGTGATTTTCTTAAACAGCAATAGATAATTAATACAACGACCATGAAATAGTATAGAGTTAAGGAGTGATTAGTCAGGGCTCATGGTTCCAAACAACAGAAACCAATTCTGGCAAATGTAAAATAAAAGGAAATTTTCTGGGAGAGCAGGGAGGGGGTATGGCTCACCAAATCCAAGGGAAGCCTGGAAGCCCAAAATTAGGGCCCCCTGGCAACATGAGCAACAGAACACCAGCCCTGGTTCAGAAAGAGTTTATAGCCAATGTATTTGTCAGTCAAGGGGTGCTGATGCAAAGTACCAGAAATCTGTTGGCTTTTATAAAGGGCATTTATTTCGGGTAAAATCTTACAATTACAATGTCCTAAAGAGTCCAACTCAAGGTTGGACCAAACTCTGTTGCCATGGGTTGAAGCAAGATGGCAGGTCATGTCTGTGAGGGTTCCGCCTTCCTCTTCCCTCTTAAGGCTCCATGGGTCCAGCTTCTTCCTATATCAACTGTAGGCTGGCATAGGGCTCATCTCTCTTCCCGGGGCTCATTTCTTTCTGGGCTCAGCTGCTCTGTTCTCTTCACGAGGTCAGCTGTAAAATATCAGGCAAATGGTTCATTTCTCTTCCTGGGACCACAGGATCAGAGTCCTCTCCTCTTCCGCATCTGTGGAGCTCTCGCTTCACATGTGTATCTTATTCTGTGTATCTACTTCCGTGTCCTCCTTGAGTAAATGTTCGTTTCTGTAGCCCACAAAGTGGGCAGGGAGTCAAACTGAGTCACCCTAATGACATGGTGGAATCAAAGCTCTACTCTTAACATAATTTAATCAAAGCCATCTCAGCTGAATCTAATACAATCAAAGGGTATCACACCCAGAGGAAAAGACCAGTTTACAAACATAATCAAATATCTTTTTTGGAATTCATAAATAATATCAAATTGCTACAGCCAGGTAGACATATTTCCATGGTTCTGAAGAATCACTAACCCTTCCACACATCCCCAATCTACTCTCTCAGGATTCAGTATCTGGGGTGAGAGGAATATAGATTCTGTCCAAGCCCCTGGTTGTGCCAAGGGCAGGAGAGAAAGGATCTGCTCCTTTGGTACTATCTCCCCCTAAGAATACTGCCAGTGGGGAAAGATGATTCCTGAAAGGAAATCGGAGTGCTAATGGAGAGGAGCACAGGATGTTCTACAGCCAAATCAATAAATGTCCAGGCCAGAGGTCACTGCATGGTGTTACAAAGAGACAGATCCCAAATCTTACTGAAACAGTACCTGTGCAGGTGGTGGGCTGAGCTCTTTACATTCATCATCTCCTCATCCTTACAGCAGTCTTTCAAGAGGATAGTATTATCCCCATCATCCAGACAAGACACAGAGCCTCAGAGAGGTTAAGTAACTTGCCCAGGACCATATGGAAAGCCATGGAGGTTTTTAAGTTCAAGTTGTGGGGATCCACAGTCCTCACTTGCCCCACATTGCCGGGCTTCCAGGACTTGGCATCAAGGGAATGCAACCCACATTGGGTGGTGATGAAATCAAATAAAGAGCTCATCAAGGGCACTATACAGAGTCTGAGGTAAAGGGGCCTCCTGATCTGCTCCCAAGGAAGACTGTACCTGAGTCATATCTCCCTGCTTGGCCCAGGATGGGATGTTCACAGGCACACAGAGGAGGAGGGTTTCCAGAAATTGAAGCTTGCGAAGGGCCCAGGCACGTGTCCTGAAAGCAGTCCTCTTCTGCCATCTAGCCACAGATGTCCTCTTCAGCCAGAGCACAAGAAGCCCATCTTTGGGAAAGCATGTTGGGTGGGTATACAGTGGACACAAGCAACACATGGAGGTTTCCTATCGGTCTCCAAGGCGACCGATGTCCCTGGGTCCCCTTCTCTGTTGCACACTCTCCTTATGTTTTTCTGGGATTCCTAGCAGCGGGGCAGCTGGCTCGTCCATGGGTCAGGTGTTATGGCCTTCCTCACCCCCATCTCCATTGCCCACCCTCCTCAGAAACTATTCTACAATCCCACCCTCATCCATTTCAGCATTTTTCACATAATATTCTTAATTTTATGATTGCTTCTTTCCTAGTTTGTTTGAAAAACAAATCTATTTCCACCTGAAGTTTGATAGCTAATATGAAACACATTCCCATCCTTAGGCTAATGTTTTTATGACATTGTGACACTAACCAGAAATTACTGTCATTAGCTTTTTGTTGGCCAGGAGCTATAAAATCTTTACCACCGAGAAACTAACATAGGCTGGGAATACGCTAGCAAGAGAAAGATTACCTAAGGATAAGAAAATAAATGAATGACCACCATGATTCCAAGCACATAGAAAGTAATCAAATATTATAGTAAGTAGTCAAATATTCAGCTGAATAGATGAATAAACAAACCTGTGTAAGTCCCTGAAAGGATGAATAAAGACGAAAGATCTCATAAAAGAGTATTCCCAGGCTTTTGTATTTCCCAGACCAATCATTTTGTTTCATTTTGTGTTTTGAGGGTAGGAAAATCAACATAGGATTATTACCTTTTCAATTTGCCAGGTAGGGACATTTTAATATAACTATAATCTCTGTCACTATCCTTTCATAAGATAATAGACCTTTGACATCAGCAAAGTAGGAAGGGCATGATCACAGAAAAAAAGGACAGTCTTTCCAGAGAAAGAGTCATTGGCACATTGGATGGGGGTCTTATTTGTACAATATGTAGTCCCCCTCTAGCTAGTTTAAAAGGATATTTATGGAGCCTAGATAGTCCAACACATCATTGGAAGGGCTGAAGAAATAGACCCTTATGCTGAACTTCCAATATTGTCTCCCCAAACTACACAACAGAACTGGGCCATCCAGGAAGCTGCCACATCAGGAAGCTGCCACCACAGTTTTAGCTCCTGGACCACTGCAGCGCCTCAAAATAAGTACCAGCCTTAAGTCCTGTTGGAATCCCCAAAGTCTTGCATGAATCTAGCTGACTGATAGAGCCTAAAAACGTCTAGATCCTCACCTGCCAAGGAGCCTGGAAAATGTAGCTTCGGTTTTGCAGTACAAGAAGACACATGGAGCTGGGATGGCATTGAGTAGAGCAATTCACCACTGTTGGCAAGCTTTTGCCACATATTTGTGAACTTGTCAAGGTCTGATCCTGGATTATAGAATCGCATTTTGGTACACTGGCATGAGAGTCATCTGAGGGATGTGTCCAGTCAACCTTTACTGAGAAGATTCTGCAGGTGTGTGATCTCTTCTTGTGGAGAGTTTGCTGCCTGGCTGTAGTGGATATCTGTCATGTTTGTGGCTGCCTATCAACCTTGGAGAAGCTTTTCTAGATTTGGGGATATTTGCATGTAATGAGTCCCCATCTCCCCAGTACTGAAATCAGAATTCAAGTTCCCGGACTCCTCTGCAGCTAGGATCCAGACATGTGATCTGGACTTTGCCAAGCAGATGCTGCCACAAGAGATTTGATTCAGAAGTGAGTAGCATGAAAAAGCAGACAGTGCATGGAGCTTCCACTTTTGCTGGCATGCACGGCAGCAGAGGCATCAGTTTTCAGAGGTGGAAACGAGGTCTGGTTCCCAACTCAGAAATGGCAACAGTGGTGGTGGCAGGAGCTCCTGCTGTCTAGTACTCAGTAGCAGCAGTCACAGCAGTACCAATTTCCTCCTTGCACTAGCTCTACAGCAGTTTATGGTATCATTCCTGGAAACTACCTCAAACCTATTTTCCCAGCCCTCTAAATATTTGTTTATCCTTCAGTGTCCTTTAATAAATTCCCTCTCTTCCTCAACCATGGATTCTATTGTCAGCAACCATGAAGCCCCATGATGTGCTGGGTAAGCTAAGAGCACATGACTTTGAATCCACTACCGCTGCTCCAGCCTGCAGCATGAGCCATTCCTGCAGCAGAGAGCACCTGGCCAGACCTCATCCCCACTCCCTTCTTGAGTCAGGTGGGGAGAAGGATGGAAGGCAAGAGCCCTTTCCTCTGTATTCCCATCATCCCAGGAACTCCTGGAGAGCAAGAATGCTCCTCTTCATTGTATTTTTATCACCAACACTTTGGGCAGGGCTTTGCACAGAGTAGGTATCCAGCAAATATTTGGTGACCAAATAAATGAATGGTCAAGCGTATGCCATAAAGCATACCACGCTGGATCCACGATCTAGCCCTGTGCTGTCTGTTACAGTAGCCAATGGCCACTTACCACTCAACAGGTGACTACTGCAACTGAGGATCTAAGTTTTCATTTCATTTTATTTCAATTAATTTAAATTTTAAAACTGATATTCAATTAGGTTTTTGGAAAGCTTTTAATGCATTTAATTTGTGTATGTAAATCTTCTTTTCCAACGAAAAACTTTCTGAAAGCTAAATATAGGTCAAGTATTTCTGATGAAAATTTAGAGTCCAAATTGAGATGTGCTATAATTGTAAAATACATGTCATTTACATGCTAAGTTTCAAAGACTTAGCATGTAAAAAATAATGTAAAATAGACCATTAATAATGTTTATATTGTTTACATGTTGAAATGATATTTTGGGGAAACGGGTGTGCCTCAAGCAATTGGGCTCCCATCTACCATATAGGAGGTCCAGGGTTCGATTCCTGGGGCCTCCTGGTGAAAGGCAAGCTGGGCCTCACAGTGAGCTGGCCCACTCAGGAGTGCTGGTGCAGCAAGATGACACAACTAAAAGAGACACAGAGGAGAGACAATAAGAGACACAGCAGACCAGGGAGCTGAGGTGGTGCAAGAGATTGAGTGCCTCTCTCCCACTCGGGAGGGTCCCAGGATCAGTTCCCAGTGCCGCCTAAAGAGAAGACAAGCAGACACAGAAGAACACACAGCAAGCAGACAGCAAGTGCAAAACAACAAGGGAGAGAGGGAGGATGAATAAATAAATAAATCTTTAAAAAAAAGAAATGATATTTTGGATCTGTTAGATTAAATGTATTATTAAAATTGATTTCACCTATTTTTGCATTTTTTAATGCATCTACTAGAAAATCTTAAATTAGGTATGTGGCTTGCATGATATTTCCATTGGACTGCACAGATAGGGACGTTAGCATGAATGACGTTTAACAACCAGGAGGGGTGCTGAAGACACTGCCTACCTCTAAGCACTGGAGACTGTGACACTACAGACCTCATTCCCCTCCCAGGCTCTGTTTAAACTTGACAGGATGACGTTCACACATGGGCCTCTATGAATTGCATAGAAGAAGTTACAAATTGGTGTTTTTAGGGACCAGGCAGACAACACCTATGAGGGGAAAGGGCTAGAGGTAAGGCACCAATTGTTCTATTTAAAGGCAACACAATACTATATATATATAGTATTATATATATAGTATTATATATATATATATATATAGTATTTAATTTAATTAAAAAAGAAAATAAAAACAAAACAAAAAAATGAAGGCAATACACAAAGTGAAATTCCTCAGGGGAATGTTCCTTGGCTCACCAACGTGCCATATCTGCAGAGGTCCACAGAATCAAAGGAGGGCCCTTGGAGAGCCTCTAATAAGTGCACTTCATGCCAAGGGTGAAGAGACTGATGCCCAGATGGATGAGTCGTCTAAGGAAGGGCAAGTGTCGGTCTTAGTGCTGGTCTCCTGTGCCCACTGGTGCATGCCCCTCTTCGTGGTAAGTGTGAATAAATGCATGCCCATCGGGTTTGATTTGAGAGCCAACCCCACACACACACACACACAAATCACTTAGCTGGCCACCTACCCCATGATTTCCAAACTTTCCTTTCTGGTCACTGAGACTCCATTCTGAGGAATTGGGGTGGGGGGCCAGGATGCCTCCGTACCATCACCAGGACCTCTGAGGCTTCCCAATTCCAGAAGACCCGAAACTCTTAAAATGACTTGTGCCAGTTGATGGGAACACAAAATAAAGGTCCTTTGACTGGCTTGGAGAACAAGGAAGAGACCATGCGAGTAAATGGGAAAACAGTGGTGAGACTATGGGGGAGAAAGATGCTCTTAGCAGTTGAATCCTGAACCATGGAGAGGGGTGTGGCAGTTTGAGATTATTTATGAATCCCCAAAGCAGAAAGATTATGTTGTAAACTAATCTATTCCTCTGGGTGTGATATCCTTTGATTGTATTGCGTTCAGTGAGGGGCCTCTGATTACGATCACCTATTAAAATCAATGTAGGGCTTCTGACTGGGCTACATCAGTAAGGCGTGACTCAAGTTGAGTCCCTGCCCCCTTGGTGGTCCGGTATAAGTGGACACTCTCTCAGGAAGTTGTGCAAGGAGAGAGCGAGCTCTGGCATTTTTGATCCTGGGGCACTGGAGAGAGATGAGCCATTCACCTGATAGTTTGCAGCTGAGAAAGAGGAAGCCCTGAGAGACTAGCCCTGTGCCAGCCTACAGCAGAGATTGGGAAGAAGCTGGGCCCACGGAGCCTTAAGAGGAAGAGGAAGCCCAGGAGGGAGAGACCAGGCAGAGATCAGTGACCATCTTGCTTCAACACATGGGAACTGACTTTGGTGAGAAAACAACCTTGAGTTTAGGGCCTTGTAACTGTAAGCTTCTACCCCAAATAAATACCCTTTATAAAAGCAAATAGATTTCTGGTGCTTTATGTCAGCACCCCTTTGGCTGACTAATACAAGGGACAATAGGCCAAAGCACCTGCCAGGAGTAGCCTGGCAGCCTCTGGTGGAATGGAGACGGCTGATGCCAAGGGTGGGAGAGGATTGGCGGGGGCTGCAGAGAAGGACTCTGAAGGCTTGCTTCTAACAGAAGGGAAAGCAAACCCCCGATTTACCGTGCTTGACCTACAAAATTTTCATACTAGAAGTATAATACAAAATACTCCTCTCTTGTCCTCATAGGTACAATTTTACCAATGAAGCCATTCATACCCACATCAAAATTTACCAATCTGAGCAAAACACAGTTAGTAAAAAGGAAAGGCAATTTTCATATTTTATCATATAATACTGCTTATCATAGAAAAAGCTTTAATATCTTTTAATTAAATACAGAAGCAAATTGTTAATGTTGTCAGAGATTGTTTTCCTGCCCGTGAACAAATTAGAACACCTGTTTGCAAACAACAGAATTGCCAGAATCGAGTCAAATCCCTTTGTTCTCTTTTCAGGATCCAGCCTATTCATCTCTTTTCCAGGCAGAGTAGGTGCTGAATAAATATCTATTGACTGAATGGGGTGTTGTTTAATCCCTATCCTTTATTTCCTGATCCTAAACTGGATTTTGGTTCATGGGAAAATATCACACCCATCCGCTCCTAAGTTAGCCCAGCTTCCTCCATGGCCTTTGATACATGACTTTGGCTCACAGACACTTGCCTGAGGGGAATGACTGAGGAATTGAGAGAGAAACACACAAAGCCCATTATAGAAAAGGAACTAAGTAGAGACAAAAAAGATGCAAAGACATACAACAGAGATGCAGGCATAGAGAGACCTCAGAGAGACAGCAACAGAAAGACAAAGTCAGAGACTTATGGCTCTCCCAGTTTGAGACAGAGATAAAAAGATAAAAAGGCGGGGCAAGAATGGTAAGCTTGGCGTTTCTTTTCAGCTTTAATGTTCTATAGTAGCGATAACCGCAGAACGAGAAGGCGGCAAGGCATAAGCAGGAGGATGAGGTGGCAAAGGTAGGCAAAGGAGACAGGTGGCCAGTCAGGTGTGTGCATCTCTAACTCTGGCCTTGAACCCTGCCTGCCCCCACCTCACACCCACTGGGCTGGTTTCCTTAATGCCTCCAGCACCCCCTGCTCACTCTGGGCTCCTACAAAAAGTCTAGCCCCCTTCTGGTAGCTGAAGATCTCTGAACCAATCCTTGCATATCCAAATCCTCTCTCTCCAACATCCTCCGTGAAGCATTCTCACTGCTCCAGCCTTCTCAACTCCTGAGGTACACATGGGTTATCGCATACCCACATCTTGACTCTCCAAGAGAACTGTGCACTTGTCAAGGGTCCAGACCCTATCACATGTATATTTCTATTCCCTTGGGATGCTCAGGCCAGGGCTCAGTAGGTAGGTACTAGGTGTGCAATGAATACTTGTGGGTTGACAAGTCCCCCAAAAGTGCCCTCAGGGCAACCCACCCTGCAGACAATCCAGTAGGTCTATTAAAGTTTCCAGGAGGCTGGCCATCTCCTGGGCTCCTGCACCCCCTGCCGGCCAGGAAGGGATATGCCATGTGGACAAAGTTTGCCAGCCAAGAGGGCGGGACTCACTCAGGGAGGCTGGCAATAGCACTCGGACGTCATGGGTGGGTCCTGGGCACTGGTTGAGGTCGGTGGGACAGCCAGTAACAGTTGCTGTGTCCTTCTTAGATGTGGGGGGACACTCTAAGGGCCCAGAGCTTTGCCCCTGCTACAGTGCTTCTCGTCCCACCCTGCCCCCGCCCCAGCTGGGTGCTCAGAGCTTCTCGTCCAGCTCCAGGCCCTGGTTATCCTGGGTGCCCCCGAGGGCGAGGACTGGGCTGCTGCTCAGGTAGTTCTGGATGGCAGAGGCGCAGTCCAGCCGCTCCATGACGGTCATGAGGTAGTGCAGTTCCTGCAGGCTGCCGTTCTGCTCCTCAAACAGCTCCAGAATGGCGGCTGCCGGGCTTCGCTGACAGGACAGGAACCTGGCCGGGAGGTGGGGGGATTGGGCGGAGGTGGGGGGAGAGGGCAGAGGTAGGGGGGAGCTCCTCCTCCCCCTCCTCTGGCACCACTCTGCTTCCTGAGAGCTGTCTGGGCTCTGGTCCCTGGCTGCCTGCCTTCCAGGGGACAGGGGGATGGGAGGGCCCAGGACTTTGAACCCAGGAATTGTTCTGGCTCAGAGGCTAACGAGCTGGGCCGAGTCCTGCTCCTGCTGGTCCTCAGTTACCTCTTCTTAAAATGAGGGGTTGGAAGAGATGGCCTGTAAGGTCTCCTCCAGCTCCAATGTTCTGCCATTGCTTCCCCACCCCCACCCAACAAAGCACACTCGTCTCGCCTCACCCCAGCCTCCTAACTGGCCTCCTTCCTCCCAGGTCACAAAACCCTGCCCACCATTGAGGAAAACAATTGTTCTAAAACACAGTTCTTATCCTGACCCTCCCCTGCTCCAAAATCTTCCAGAATCTCATTCCTCTACTGACCAAGCCTGCACTCCCGACTCCATCTGCCATCCAACCTTGCCACCCGACCTTGACCTACTTTTCTGACCACACCTATCACCTCCCATCCTGAAACTTCCTTAGGCCTACCCCTTGCCCACGTTGCACACAGCCTACCCACAACCACCTCCACTGCTCCCCCCAAAATAGCTGATCTCCTCTTCCCCACCACCTCCTTCCTGAAGTCCTTTCTAATTCCCACCTCCCAGCCCAAAATGGCCATCTGGATTCTGCAGTTCACAGTTCAGACTCCCCGTCACTGCCTCCATAATTCTTTATTATTCTTTCAAGTATTCTTCATCTCTCTCCATTTTCAACTTGCTATGCAATATTAGATACATACAATAAGGCACAAGGAATGCTTGCCCTTATTTTTCAATCTCTCTGTATCCTTCACTAGACTGTGAGTTCCCAGGGGCAAGGACCACATCTCATTCATCTTGAATCCCAGTGCCTAGCAGTTTCCAGAACATAATAGGTGCTTGATCAATGCTTGCTGTATGGATGATTTTAAATTCCACCCTGCCTCCAGGGTCCAGCTCTAGTCCCATCTCCTCGGTGAAGTCTCTGCACTCAAAGTCTAGGTGCTGGGGCTTAGCTCAGAACTTTTCTTCTATTGATTTCTTTGTGAGTCTTGTCTGCCTTTCCCAGGCAGGCAGGCCTAAGACATTGCATTGCCCCCATAATTACTAACATTTTTTGAGCAATTAGCATGTGTTACATGCTTTATGCACTTTATCTTATTCAGCCCCTCAGGGCACAGCATGTCAAAACTCAATATGTACCCAATGGCTTGCATGTTGATAGATTCATTTTTAAGTATTTATTGAACATCTACTATGTGCCAGGCATCATTCTAGGTACTGAAAATACTGGGATAAATAGAAAGAGCTGCTCTTTTATGGAAAGTAGGGTGTGTGGAGGGGTAATCCTTCTCTGTCTTCTAAGTCATTTCTTTGTCTGCAGTTCAGTCTCCAAGATGTCCTGAAGACCCCCGACCCCCCCTACCCCAGCCCACCCTCCTCTACCATCTGTAGACCTTACCCCTTTTCTTACCGGATTTTCATGCCACAGAGCCCCAGGTGGGAGGCCAGTCTGCGCCAGTCATTGCCTGTGATGCTGTTTGGCTCCAACAACATCTGCAGCTGCTCAAAGAGCTCTGGAGGCAGCCTGAGACAGGGGGAACATAGGGTTCTTGCAGGGGAGGATCAAAGAGACCCAGTCTAGTTTCTCTCCTCCCTCAGACACTGTACTCCATTCTGTGGAGCACTGGGGCAGGAATCCCAAACATTCTTTAGCCAGCAGACCAGGCAGCCCACCTTACCTATTGCATGGGGCTGGCTGGGAGGCTGGGGGTGGCACTGCCCAGGATTCCTCCTCTGATGCCTGGAACCTGAGGATTTCCATGTACTTGGTCTCCAAGCCCTGAGTCAACAGAGGGGCAGACACCACACTTAGGGATCAGCAAGACACTGGGGAGCCTACCTCCACTTTTCATGTCTCCAATTTAGCCTGTCCCCCAATGCCATTTTTCCAGTGATGGCATCTTCTGCCCTCGCTTTCCTGACCCCAGAATCCCCTATCCAGCCATAAGTTTGTCCACTGAGCTCTTTGAGAACTGGGACATGAAGACCAGACAGGGTGCATCCTAAGACACCAGAAGTCTTGGGTGGGGTCATGGGGCAGGGCGAGATCTCCCAATAATAGAGACACTGAAGTCAGACACACATGCTCCCTTCCCCTCCATTCCTCCTTTCCCTGGTTCCTACCCCGTCACCCCTAGTGATAACCTGAGGCATATCAGTCTAGCTACTCTCCACTAAGATGGCCACTCATGGTTCCCCAAAGACTGTCCAACTCTGATTTCTTCACACCTTCCCTTGGTGGGGTAAGGGGGAACCTAACTCTCATTTGCTCTACTCAAGACCCCCTTCCTGGTCATTCCCAGCACTGAAGATGCACAACATCACCTCTAAGAGGTAGAGAGTCAGCCTAAAAAGGAACCACTTCTCCCTGAAGCCCCAGTTCCCCTGGGTTGGAAGAACGGGTTAATCTAAGGTTCAGTTCCTTCATCTCCTGCTGGATTGATCCATTGGTAGACAAGACAGAGGAGAATAACTTGGAGGTCAGACGGTCCCAGCCCCTCAAGAGCAGGTATGGCCATTAAGTGAAAAAATGCCATCTTCACCTGCTTGACTACACGACTGGGACCATACTCACCAGGCACTAGTCCCCTCATCCACTTTTTGCCCAAGACTCCCCTAGACCCTGCCTTTCACCTGCCCCTCAGCTCCTACTCACATCCTGGAAAGTGTGCATGGTGACAATGATCTCATTGGTCAGTGCCGAGCAGTCCTCACTCTCACTGGCTACAAAGAGAAGGAGAGGAAGTAGCAGATGGGAGAGCTTTGGAAATCTGAGGGAAGCTGGGACGGGGCACTTTGTCTTTCACTCTGCCAAGATCTATTGTGGTGCCTCACGTTCAAGAGAAGGTCTGTGTGCAAGGCCCAGTGAGGAGCTGCAGAGTTCCAGGGCTACCCTCTCCAGGTTGGGGAGAGGAAGGGCAGAAGGTGCACATGGAGTTGCTATACTACCTGCTTTTCTCCGGAAGCAGAAGGAGCGGAAGGGGCACTTTCCATGCCAGATGTGGAGATGCGGAACCAGCTGGCAGCTGCTATCGTCCACATTCTCCCAACCTGCAGGAGAGGCAGAGAGGGAGGGCCTCGGAGAGTGGGTCCTTCCCCAGATACTTAGGGAGGGCCGACTCTGTGGCAGGCACCTCGTCAGGTGCTGTGGGGAAGTGATTGAGGGAACAGAAGCAAGACGGTTTCAGGAGGGTGGGAGCCCCCAGAGCCTGGGCAGGGGACCCTGTGAAGGATCTTCTCTACCACCACATACTCAGCTCCCCCCAGCCCACCGTGAAGAGGAGCAGCCATGCACTATGCCCCATCCACAATCACGCAGTCTCCCTAGGAGCCCTCAGCAGCTCTGCAGCCCAAACCATAAAGGAAACATGGCCCAAGCAGAGAAGACCGGGAATGCCTGTTCCCAACACCAGCTCCATCCAGGTGAGAAAATAAAGGCAGCATCCTCACCCCCTTCTCCTGTGGGGTATAACACCTCCCTTGCCTACCTCCCACCTGGCATCACCCTGTCCTTCCACAGTGGGACAAAGGCCAGATGGGCAGCTGTGGGAGGAAGCAGGCAAAGACCCCGGCCTGGGCTTCTCCTTGAAGCTGCCGCCTGCCCAAGTCGCTGAAAGAAACTCGAGGTTCCTGGATTTTCACCTCCCGGGGAGGCCCAGCATCCCCTCGCTCTGCCACGGCTCCCTCCCGCCCTTTTCCCCAGTCCCCCACCTCCCTCACCCTCGGAGATGTACTTGAGCTTCAGGCACTGGTCCCCTCGGGCCCCGGTAAAGTCGAAGAGCTGGCAGGGCCCGCGTAGACGTCCGCCGTGGGGCTGCTCGTTGGTCATGGCCCACTGCAGCGCGCAGGGCGTGTTGTTGAGGAAGTAGACGCGCAGCTGCAGGTGGGACTGCCCCGGCACCAGGGGTGAGCAGAACACCGCCAGCTGCAGCCACTTGCGGGCTGTCCACCCCGCAGGCGCCTCCAGCACGCAGGTGTAGAGACTGCGGAGGGAGACGGGGAAAAGCTGAGAGGCAAGCGCTCGTATCACCTGCTCCCACTGCGCTGGGGTCTCCAAGAAGGCAAGGACAGCAGCCCAGGAGGTTAGGAGGCGCTGGGGGGAAGGGGACAGGTCATTACGACTGTCACCAAGTTGGGAGGGGAACCAGAGAGTTCTCTGGGGCAGGGGAGAGAGGGAAGATGCCCTCCGGACCCCATGCTTCCGAATGGGATAGCACACATGGCCCTGCACTGAGGAAACTGGGAGGCAGAAGGGTCTAAGATCCTAGCAAGAGGAAGAGGTGAAGGAGGACAGACATGAGATGGAACTGGAGGGAACGGACTGCCCTGGACAGTTTGGGGACAGTCCTAAACAGAAGCATAGGACAGGGACAGACGATTTTAGAGTGATGGGTAAGGATGGGGCAGGTCCCCTTAGAGGGATGGGGTTGAGCCAGACACTTCTAGGCAGGTAGGGAGACAGCAGTGGGATGCACAGGCCTGCATAGGGTTGCAGTGAGCCGAGCTGCCACAGACACTTGGACAGAGGGACAGAAGAACCCACAGGGGGCTAAGGGGTTTCCAGACCATCTCAGGTAGATAAAGGAGAGGCTCCAAACAGAGATGAGAATGAATCAGACCAGCAGAGAAAGGAGACAGAAAGCCAGCCCCAGAGGGATGGGCCTACCTGAAGTGGGAGAGGAGGATGCGACACTCGTCCCGGGAGGTGTGGGCCCCCGGCCGCCCCAGGGGTCTCCAGACCTTGGCGTCGAGCAGGGTGGTGTTGCTGCTGTAGGTGCAGGCATGGCTGGGCTGCTGGGCGCAGTGTTTGAATGTAAGGGTGCAGGGCTTCAGGAACGAGGCCCCGTGGGGGCCACATGCCACCACGGGGCTCACCAGTGCCTGGGCTCGGGACAGCGGAGGGCCATCCGACAGGTCCCACACCAGGATCAGCGACACCCGCTCCTGGCGGCCCACAGCCACAGCACCTGCGGAGAGGGAGAGCCGCGATGGGGCTGGCAGGGCACCACCCCGGAGAAAGAGGCCAGGGTGGGAAGGGAGGTGGGGGCGGGGGAGCCAGGAGAGAAGGTGCCCAGCAGGGGACAAGGGGAGGCAAGGTGATGAATGGGCAAGATGACTCTGAGCTGACCTGTGGTATAGTCAAGGCAGCCCCGTCCCTCCCAGGGCCACTGTTAGCCTATTGTGTGAATCTGCAAAAAGTGCTCTTCCTTCAGACACTTGGCTTCTGTTTATTAGAGAACTGTCTTAACATACTGATTCTGCTAGAACAGAACTTCCATCTGTCAGAAAATTGTCATAAAAGATATGTGATTTGTCCATCTTTGGAGTCAATAAAGTTATAATAAAAAGGTAAACAACTTTCAAAATTATGAGGACATCTGTGACGGTGCTCCCTTAGATGTGGTGCCCTTGTGCAATGCACAATCTGAACAACTGTATGCTGCCGGCTCTGAAGGTGGAGGACTCCACCATGAAGAAAGCCGGGAGCCATTACCTGGCGGGATGAGCAGGGAGATGCCCGTATCTTGGAGCATTAGGCAGCCGCCGCGGTGATCCACCTCTCGAGCCGAAAACACCAACAGTTTGTGCATCAACTGCCGGACGATGGTCTGGCCTTGGGTGGGTGTGTGCAGTTCCTGGTAGAAGGCAGCCATCTCTGACACGGTGGCTGGTGGGCACTGCCTCGGGGGTTCATTTTCTGGTAGAGGGGTGGGCAGAGGCACTGGCTCCTCTTGGCCTTCAGGCTTCCAGCAGGCCCCCAGCAGCCAGCGAGGACAGTGCCATCGAAGGCACTGGACCAGAAGGAGGACACTTGCCATTGGGACCCCCACCAGCAGTAGGAACTGGGAGGGTTGGAGAGAACTCTCATGGGGGCGCATCCGCCTGGTCCCTCGATGTCACTTGCTCCCCTACACCCCTGTGCCAGCTAAGGCCAGGGATCTGGGGGAGAAAGAAGGAGTCAGTGCCAGGCTAAAATGTGGAGGTCAAAAGTTGGCTTCCAGGGAGCTGCAATGAGGGAGCAATTTGTCTTCATTCCAATGCACCCTGCACAACCCAGGCAGATCAAGTTTCTTTAACACAATTTCACCTATTTCTCTCCTACTCAAGAGCCTACCATGGCTCCCCATGACCTAGCAGACCAAGTTAAATTCCTGTGAGGTAGAAAGAGCTTTGGTTTGGAGTTAGAGGGTATGAGGGTCAGCTTGGTCATTGTGGCTGGGTACTTAATGTTTTTCAGTTCCCTCATCTGTCAAAATATCTACCTTAATCTACACATGCTGACAAAGATTTTTATCTTTAAGTGGAAAAAGCAAGTCACAGAGAAATAAACATCCTATGATCTCATTAATATAAAAACACAAAACTATCTACAAGTATGTCTACATATTTATGGATGTGTATATGTAAATGTAAATGCATAGAGAAAGGTCTGGGGTAATGCTGTTATATAAATATATAATTTTACATCTGTAATTACATCTGTAATTTTAAGTTTTCCAGTAACTACATCAAAAACATAAACAGAAGGGAACGGGTGTAACTCAGTTGGTTGAGTGCCTGCTTCCCATGTACAAGGTCCCAGGTTCAATCCCCGGTGCCTCCTAAAAAAAAAATAAAGAAACAGGAGATGGTGGGAATGCAGAATGGTACAGCCACTGTGGAGGACTATTTGGCAGTTCCTAAAGTTGAATATAGACTTGCCATGTGACCCTGCAATACCACTACTGGGTATATACCCAGAAGAACTGAGAGCAGTGACCCGAACAGACATCTGCACACCGATGTTCATAGCGACATTATTCACAATTGCCAAAAGTTGGAAACAACTCAGGTGTCCATCAATAGACGAATGGATAACCAAACTGTGGTCTAGTCACACGATGGAATATTATGCTGCTGTAAAAAGAAATGAAGTCGTAAAGCATATGACAACATGGATGAACCTGGAGGACATTATGTTGAGCGAAGCAAGCCAGACACAAAAGGACAAATACTGTATGACTGCGTTACTATGAACCAAATATATTGTGTAACGTATTGTATGATTCAAAAAAATTTTATATGTATCCAGTACACTTGAGAAATGTATGTTTTTATTCAGCTGTGTTTTCTTTTTAGTTTCTAATTGTTTATATTTTCAATTAGTAAATGTACAAAATAAAGTTGAAAAAAAAAGAAACGGGAGAAAATATTTTAATAATCTATTTTATTTAACCTAATATAGCCAAATTAATATTTCAACATGTAATCAATGTAAGATTATTCATGAAATAGTTTACATTCTCTTTTTCCATACTGTTTTTTAAATCCATGCATATTTTACATTGCCAGTCCATCTCAACTGGGACTTAATACATTTCAAGTGCTCAGCAGCCACATGTGGCAAGTAATTACTGCCTTGGACAGGAAAGACCTGGAAGGTCACAAACTATTCACATTGGTTACAAATAGGAGATGGAGAGAACAGGACTTTCAATCTTCTTAAGCTCTCTTTCATGTATTCTTTGTTTCACACCAAGCATGTATTTTGTATTAATTTTGCAATTCTTTTTAAAAGCTCTTAAAAGTGAAAACGAAATAAATTACCTCGCAGGGTGATTGTGAGGATTGCGTGAGATTGTGTGAAAAGCAGTTGTAGATGATAAATCACTGTCCAAATACGTTTGTTTATTTATACCCTCCTTGTGACAGAAAGGTCTGAAGGTAGCTCACAGGGATACGAGAAATACAACAAGAGTAACAAGAGAAGAAAAAAAAAATAAAAAAAACAATGAAGGTGGAGGCCTACAGTGCAAGCAGGAATGAGTCAGGGCAAAAGCACACGCTAATCGCAAGCTCACCTGGTTACCCAGTGGAGGCCATCTCGGCTCTCCAGCAGCCTCCCCTTACAAATGTCAGCTCCTGAGGCCCTCCAGAATGGCCTTCTCCCCTCCTGGTTTCTCTCTTCCCCACTAATTTACAACACCCTTACTCTCTGTCTAGATTGGGCTCCTCACTTCTCCTTAGCTCACCTGCTCTCTCCACCCTCCCCACCTGCCTCACCTACCCACCTGGACCCCCTCCTGCTCCCAACTGCACCTCCGCCCGCCTCATCCCACCCTGACTGTCTCGCCCTTCTCTGAAATCTATCTCCACTGCCACCTCATTCAGACTAACACTTGATAGTATGCTGCCCTACTCAACTGAACATGTTCTGAGTACCGGCTGTGTACCAGGTACTGTGGGAAGTTTAGTCCTGCCAAAGATGACATCTTTTTTCAGCTCTCGAGAAGCTTCTGAGGGAATGGAATTCATTCAGTCTATAGGTGTTGATGACAGCCTACTAGTCATCCTAGGTTAAGACTCTGTGAAGTACAATGTCTTCCCCCAAAGTCCTCTTAGGCCCCCTCTGGTTGATCCACCAGGGTCTGCCCTGGAAAAACTTCTTGCATCAATCCTTGGCTCACACAGTCCACCTGGAGCTGTCGCTTTGCCCCAAGCTTCCAGCTCTTCCCTTATCCCCAGCCACACTCTATACCTTCTTCCCTCCATCCCCACACCCCCGAAGACCAAGCATCTTCCTAGATCCTCCCAGACAGGGGCAGAACTCCTCAGCATCCTCAGACTTGAAGGCTGAGGCAGGACCTGTTTCCCCTGCATCCTCACTGAAAATGTAGCCAGGAAGGGGAGGTTTGGCATCATCCCTTTGTCTTAAAATCCAGCCCTACAGACAGTAAACCACCCTGCTTGGGGCCGGGCCTCTTATAGGGTACACAGATGAATCAGGGGAGTTAACAGGGCCCCGAATCTAGTGGGAATTGGGGTTGGAGCAGCAGGCTTCCCCTTTGTCCCATCTGTTCCTTTTGGTTCTTCCACATTAGTAATAATAGTAATTATAACTGTAATAATAGTTAGCATTTGCGGAGGTTTACTCTGTGTCAAACACTGTTAAAGCACTCTACATGGCTTATCTCATCTGGTCCTCAGAGTGGCCTCATGAGCCAGGTGTGATTTTTATCTCCACTTCACAGCAAGGAAGCCAAGTTTTCCTCCCACTGGGTGGGTGAAGGGGGCAGGGCGGACTATTAAGCTACAATGAAGGCAGAAGTGAAAGATGAGCAGGCATGATGAGGATTTTCAGAAATACTCCCTTTCTCGCCCCACCCCTATTTTTCCCAGGTCTCTTCCTTTCCACCTCTAGAGGAAACAAAGTTGGGAGAAAAAGAAACAAAAACAAAAATAAGGAACGAAAGGCACATTCTCAGTTCCATAGGGAGTGATGCCTCCCACCCCGTGTTCCACAAGGCACCAAGATCAAAGGATGGGCCAGCTACGGTGGAGGAAAGGAGGGGGCCAACTCCATTTCTATAGCAACTACCTTCCTCGGGCCTCTAAAGACCAGAGTCCAAATACTGTCTATTCCATTGGGTGACTCAGTGGAGACCCCTTGCTCGGCCTCCCAGCTGGAGCATTTGGTATCTACCGCTCCCCAAAGCCCTTGGGCCTCTCACAGGGAGCCCACTCAGCTGCCTGGCTTGGAGCCGGCTAACTCCTCCCCTAGCTCAGCCCTGGGTCTCCCAGGCTCTCAGCACTCCATCTCCCCCTGGCCCTGAGCTTGGCTGAGTGGAGTCCACAGTACTGCAGCCAGCTAAGTATGAACTGGAGCTTCCCAACCTCATGTCTGGACTCCTCATTACCCACTCCTCCACTTCATCTTGCCCCAGACCCCAGCTCATCCTGTGCAGCAGGGCCCCCCAGATGAAGACATTTTCAAATGCTGCCATCACCTGTCCTTCAGCAGTTGCCTCCTCCAGCACCAAGATCCAGACTCCTGCTGCAAAGTCCTGCTCATACCCTTTGAGGAAACACTCAACCCTTCTCCTACCTCACTGGTTCTCACCATGTCTACCCAAAACCTGATAGGTCTCCAGTTATTGCAGGACACACTAGGATGGATGATTGCAAATGGAAGTCCTGGGCAGGATTCATTAGCATAGTATAAATCTCCACGGTGCATAGAAACATCTTCCTTGTCCTCACACACGCCAGCAGTGGCCCTTGCGCAGGTCTTGTTTTCCTCCTCTTCCCCAGCAGAGGGTCCCCACGCTAGCTGGCCAGGCAGAGCTGGCCTGGCTCCTCCCCTGAGCCCCAGGTGACCCCATCACAATGCCCAACCCCCCACCAGCTGTGCCAGCAAGGTGCTCACCTTACCGTCCACGGGCTCCTGCAGGCTGGTGGTTTGTCCAGGAACAGTAGTTCCTTCTCTAGGAAAAAGAGGTCAGCCAGACCCAGTCACCAGACCCAGCAGACAAGGTGGGGGTGGGCGGGGCATTGGGCAGGAGTGGCCTGGCACTTCCCAGCAGAGTCCTGCCTCCCAGTCGCCCTAAAGGCAGGCAGAGGAGCCTGACCCTGCCTGTTGGTAAAGTCCAGCTGAGGTGGAGGAGTTGCTGGGGATCCCAGAAGTCCGTGGACTTACCAGTCTACGTCTGCAAGGGAGGAGAGAGGGAGGGAGACGGCCTGAGTACAGGTGCAGCACCTTTGAGCCCCTGCCTACAGTGCCCTCTGCTGGTCTGTGAACATCTCCAGCCACAAGCTGCTAAAAGGACAGGGGGAGGAGGGAAGCTGAACCTGAGCTTCTCAAACTGTAAGGTGCACACGAATAGCCTAGGGATCTTGTTAAAATGCAGGTTCCGATTCCATAGGTCTGGGACGGGGCGTGAGATTCTGCATCTCTAAGACACCCCCAATATCTAGTTCCACCCCTCCCCTCACAGAGAGACGGAGGAGGCACTGAGAAGATTGATGACTCGCAAATCAAATTGCTGGCAGCACTGGGGTGGGCTGTATCTGCTGCCACACTGCTCACACTGGGCACCCAGAATTGGCAGAGGAGACCTGAACTTTGGAGCTGTTTGGCAGCCGGAGTCTTTAGAAACTGTGCAGGAGACAGCACCACTGGATCGGAAGCTCCCTGTGGAGAGGGATTTTCTTTTCCAGTTGTTTGTATTCTCAACTCCTGGCACAGCCTTAGACATAGTAAGGGTTCAATAAAGACTTGCTGAACAAACGAAAGGACCAGCTGAGAAGAAAGAGGATGCATTTTGGATCCAGGCTGCCAATAATGAGCCCGATTGGCTATGTACTCTCGGGCAAGTTAGTTAACCCCTCTGAACTTCAATTCCCTTGTCTGCAAAATGCAGGTAATATATAACATCCTCCTTGCATGGGATAATAATTGCCATTATTGAGTTAATAAATGTAAAGCACTGACCACAAAATGGGTGCTCAAAGGTGCTTGTGATCCCTGTGGTCTGGCCTCTTGCAGTTGAGGGACCGTGATGGACTTACCCAGCCCCAGTTATCATCTCCCATAGGAAATAAGTAACTTCCACCATGTTTTCAGTTAATGATTCCCTAGTCTCTTGTCCCTGGCTGCAACCCCCACACCCTGCCGCCTCTTTCCTCTAATGGAGGTGAGAGGGTGGGATAAACACCTTCCAGGGGAGCCCAGTTCCCCAGAATGGAGCAGTGTGGCAAAAGAATGGATGGAGAACAGCCAAGTCCTGGAAAGGAGACCTCCTGCCTAAAGGACAGCCAGGAAGGCCACTCAGCACTTTGAGAGGGAGAGGACGGAAAACATTAGTCTTTGTTGGACAAAGCTGTGCCTGAGTCACACAGGAGGCTACTTTCTCTTCTGAGTCATAGGGATTCGTGAACAATCCGTCAGGCTAGCCTTCCAAGCCTGGACGGGTCATGCCAATTAGGAGGCTATCACCAGGAGCTGCGTCCATGTGTCGTGAACGCATTTCCAAAGCTGGTGCTTGCCTCACTTGGGGACAATTCCCATTATAGGAAGGCACTGGGGAAATCTGAGGACCCACCATCGCCCAGGTGAGGACACCTGCCACAGACACAAAGCTGGCTCTCAGGGACGTAGAGACCACAGGCAGCAGGAGCCTCATAGCTCTCTTGGGAGGTCATTGTCTCACTGTGCCAGAGTCTCAACCATTCCATCAAGGGGGTCCCTAAGAGGCCAGGCACCATGAGGGTTCTAGAAGGCCAGGGTAATTCCAGCTGAGAGAAACCTGATGGGGGCATGCAGGAAGCTCCCTGGCCTCCCCAGCCAGTGTTACTTGTCTTGTCTTGAGAAGAAGGCAGGGCAGCTGGGAGCCCACTAACCCCTCCTCCCCGCCCCCACCCTCCTCTGCCTTCCACACATCACATATCATCAAGCACCCAGTCTGCGAGGGGTGTTGCCTGAGGTAAGGGGAGTCCAGGGCTGGGGGAAGAAGGAAGAGCTGAGAGGGAGGATGACAGGAGAAAAGCAGATGGGGTGGGGAGGGTAGGAAGGAATTCTAACACTAGATAGAAAATAGGGGGGAAAAAATGAGATAGAGAGACAGGAAGGTAGGAGATGAGCAAATGGAGAGCGGAGAGCAGAGGAAGACAAGTCGAAAGAGGCACAGGCAGGGAGGCTGGTCAGCCCTATCCCAGGAACCTCTAGGGCACAGATTCCTAACCAGGGGTCCACGGACCCCTTGAGGGCTCCGTGAGCTTGAACTGAAATTCAAAAAAACATTATTCTTGTGGGGACGTGTTGGTGCAGGTGTGATATATTTATTAAATAATACACAGGATAGTGTGGACTTAGTAAGGGGTCCGTGGTTTTCACCTGACTGGCAAAGGGGTCCATGTAACAAAAAAGGAAGCCCTGCTCTAGGGCATGGCTAGAGGCACCTGGCAGGACCTTAAGGAAGGGTTAGGTAGTCACTCCAGGACACTGAGACTAGAGATGGTTCCCTTCAAATCCTGTCAGTCATGGGGAGCAGGTGGAAATATGTGCAAGTGAGGAAAATGTTATTGGATAGGGGCCTAGGTTGGAGGAGGGTCTGTGCATTGTCCCATATGCAAATGACATGCAAATAAACATGCAAATGAGCACTGCAGCTCTTGAAATCAAAGACCTGGCAGTTTGTTTCCTCAAGAAGTGAGGCCACAAGGAATCTGGGATCTTCAGTTTACAGCCTTACTTCTGGAAGTGGAGAGATGTAGGGGGACCCTCTTCCAGACCCTGAGGCTCCAGGGGTAGAAGAGAGCTAAGGCTTCAGAGAAAGGAACCCACAGGGTCACTCAGCTGTCTTAGAATTGGGGCGGGAGTTCAGGTGGGTGGGTCCCTTCAGTATACCAGTCTGGTATGATGAGATAAGCCCAGGGCAGAGGGGCTGGCCCATTCTGGACTGAAAGAGACCCCCAGGAAGCTCTGGCTCCTACCTTCAGGACTCGGTCCTTCCCAATGCAGGAGGACCAGGTTGCCTACCATCAGCTCAGCTGAGTTCAGGTAAGACACTGTCCTCGTCGAGGGCCTGCTATGTACCTGGCCAAGTGCCTCATGCTGTGGGAGGTGGAAAAGACTGTCACATCCAGACCTGCCTCCAGGAGTCAGATGCACCTTGGGGGAGGGAAGCCTTACACTCAGAAGCAGTTATCAGTACCAGAAAGTATCCTCCAAGTGTCAAATGAGTAGTCTGGAGAAAAGAAATCGATGGAAGGCAGAAAACGGGCAAGGCAGTGTGGGCTGCTGAGGCATGTTTCAAAGGAGGAGGGACAGGAGTTGGGTCCAAGGTGGGGGAGATGGCCTTGATGACTAGACGTCCTATGAGGGACAGGAGGTGAAGACAGACCAGGAGACACAGGGAAAGAACTAAGGGGAGGGCTCATAAACAGCATGTTCTCTGCCTGCTGCAGGAGAATGTGGCCTCAAGGGGCCATCTTTGTGGCCCTTCCCCAGCTGGGTCCCATCCTGGTCTGGCTGGTTACCCATCAACGGATGCCTGATTGGTGTGAGGGTCCACGGAAGCCACCCTGGTGCCCACCCCACAAAGTCTTGCTGCTTGTGTGGACAACCATCTACTCTGTCATGGGGTGAGCACCCATTTTTCAGGCCATGGCCCTGGTACCTGCTAGGGTGGAAACAAATCCCCCTATACCCGTCCTACTGAGGCTCACTGGCCTCCAAAGGGATGGCACCCCATCCTGCCTCCTATGGGAGCCTCGAGGTCTGTAAAACATCCTCAGAAACCCCTGTGCCTGAGGAGGATTCCAGCCAGTGCGCTTCCTCCCCCCTCTCCAGGTCTCCCCTCCCCTCCCCCACCTCAGGGCGCCCAACCCCTCCCACCCTGGGCCTATAGCCTCAGGCTCCCATTTCAGCCCAATTTCCCTCTTGGTAACCAAGAGTCCTCCCACCTGAAGGCCTCCTCCCTTTGCGGAGGAGCACTGCCCTCTGAGTCTTCCTGCCACCATCTCTCCGCAGCTATGCCTCCTACCTGGTGTGGAAGGAGCTGGGTGGGGGCTTTGGGCGGCCCCTGGCCCTGCCTCTCGGCCTCTACGCCGTACAGCTTGCCATCAGCTGGACTGTCCTGATGCTCTTTTTTGCGGCCCACAACGCTGGTCTGGTAAGGCACACAGTGCTCCGCGGTACAGGTAGCATAGGAGGAGGTGACACCACCACGTCCCCAGCAACACGCAACAGCAGATCAATCAGGGGCGGGCAAGTAACAGGGGGGCTCTACGAGCTCCTGCTGTGGAAAGAGCGAGGGGCCGGGTCCTCGGGGCAGCCTGCCCAACCGCCCCTGCCCTCTGCGCAGGCCCTGCTGCACCTGCTGCTGCTCTACGGGCTGGTGGTGAGCATGGCGTTTGTCTGGCACCCCATCAACAAGCTGGCGGCGCTGCTCCTGCTGCCCTACCTGGCCTGGCTCACCGTGACTGCTTCCATCACCTACCACCTGTGGATGGATAGCCTCTGTCCAGGGCACCTGGGGAAGGGCGACTGAGGCACTGGGGTGTGAGAGGGGAGGGCGGGTGGCAGGGCAGGGCTGGAAGAGTCTGGGGGCTGGGCTGTGGGGCCAGGGCAGGGACAGGGGAGGAAAGGGAGGTGGCCGGGATTGGAGGGCAGGTGGTCCCTTCAAGGTGGCTACCCTCCTGGGCTGTCTGGTGCCATTGTTCATTAGAATTTAGAGAGGGATGGGAGAGAGGGGGAACTTGTTTTACATTTAAATAATAAAATTCTGTCACTAACTTTGAGTATGTGCTGTGAGGGCAGGTGTGGAGGTTGCAGGGTGGAAAGCAGAGAGTCCATATGTGTGTAAGTGTGAAGGGGGTACTGGGGATTGAACCCAGGATCTCACCCATGGGAAGCAGGTACTCAACCACTGAGCTACATCTGCTCCCCAAAGAAAGTTGGTTTTTTCGTTGGTTTACTTTGTTTTGTTTTTAGGAGGTACTGGGGATTGAACCCAGGACATCGTACATGGGAAGCAGGCTTTCAACCACTTGGGCTACATCTGCTCCCCAAGACCCTTTGTTTTAAGGGTTTTACTGCTGACCCTCATCAGTGGATCACATGTGACCCAGTCCCCACAGTCCAGCTGCCCAGCCTCACTCAGGACTCCCTCCAAAATCAGCTTTCCTCTTTTATCCTCAGGTAGAGTCCCCCTCCCAGGCCCTTCCTCTTTTCTAGCTGCCAAGGACCCTTCGCGTACCAGCCAGAAGCCACCTTGCTCAGACCAGAGGCCTCAACAACGTTTATTCCGTGCCCTGTTGCCTAGTGCTTCTATCTTCAAGATCCCCCAGCCCCACACACAAATTATCCACTCAGGGGAGCACCAGAAAGCCCCTCTCCCCACAGCAGGCACCTACTCCAACACATTTCTCCTTTGGACGCCTGAAATTCTCCCCTCAAAAGTTGCTTAAGTTTATTGCTTTCTCCCAGTAGGTTCTTTTGCCTTGCAAACACCCCTTCAAAGGAACACAATTAGTCATCTTAATGTGTATGGATTCTTATGAGATCCTTTCCTCAAAAAGGAAAGGAGCCTGAGCTGCAGAGCCCGGCAGGCGGGGCTGGGAGTGGCCTCTGGAATGGAGGGCCGCAGTGACCAGGACTAAAGTCTCGGTGTCACCATTTTACCCAGGGCAGCGTGTCCTGCACGGCCAGCCAGGCGTTGTGCCCTGCACAGGAGAAGATTTAAAAGCCTGCCGTGCCCTGTGATTCTAGTGTCTTCTCTGATCTCAGCCACAGACTCTGGGAGACCCTTGGCCCCCTCCCCCACCCACCCTGCCCAGGCTGCTCAAATTCCTGGACACCCAGTGTTTATGTCAACAGAGTGATTGCCAGAGGAGCAGGCTCCTGCCCACAGGGGGGTGTCGGGTGCCCATGGCCCTGTTGTTTGTGTATCTGGTCTCGGTGGTGACCGGAGGAGCAGGCACGCCTGGGCTGGGTCACTGGGGCAACGCACTATTCGGGTCCCAGCTGTCCCTGCACATAAAGCACCCACTCCATCAAGGTGCCCCCGAGGTGTCTTCTTTCACGGGGAATTTAAACCTTCCCCTGAGGCTTCTGTTTTCCAACCCCCCCCACCCCCCCACCCCCCACTGGCTTATCTGCTCCCTTCCCATGAGAGCAGCTCCGCATCCGGGAGACCTGAGGGAGAGCCAAGCCTGATCCTTCCCCTCCTGGGTTACCTCCTAAAGCCTCCATAAATCTTCTGAAAAGACCCTGGGAAGTGAGACAGGGAGAGGCAGGCTGCAGGTTTCCTGGGCCTAACCCAGCTCCTTCCCTTCACTGCCACCCTGCCAGAAGGGCTGGGGCCTGAAAAGGCAGCTTGGGAGAATTTCCTTTTTGGTTTCCACGCCCACTCACCAGCTTTCTGGAGTCTCTATACCTGTATCCCCTTAAATGCACACACACGCCCCTCATGTACCAATAACCCTTCCTACCCAGAGCCCCTTCTTCCTGAAAGAACTCTTTCGTACCCTTGGGCTCTCCCTTGTCCACTTCTTTCCCTTCTTTCCTTAGAAGCAGTCCCTGGCAGCAGTAGGGACTGAAGGATGACGGGAAGCATAGTCCCTGGAAGCAAAGAGCTGTGCCCTCACAAGCTGCATGACCTTGGGCAAGTCACTTAACCTCCCTCAAACATCCTTGGGAGGAGTAAATGAGTTCATTTACATGATGTGCTGAAAGCACTGCCTGTGTTAGTGTTAGCCAGCGATTATTAGCACTGAACTAGAAGGAGTATATTACAGTTGGGGAAAGCATGAACCTTGGAGGCTGACAGACTTGGGTTCAAATCCCAGCACTCCACTGACTTTGTGTGACCTTGACCTAAATCCTCATTGCCTAGTTTTCTACTCTGCAGGAAGGGTGTGTGCTACAAACCTACCCAGAAGGGTTAACTTGAGGCATGGGCAGTGGCTGCCCTAAAAAGAGTATAGAGCAGCTGCAGGGGGAGGAGTCAGGCTCCTGGCACCTGATCCCCCAGATTAGCTGCTGCACTCTGGGGCCGGCAGGGGAAACTGGTCTGGCTTGGAAACAAGAGCCAGGGACCCAGCTAGGAATTCAGGCTCCCAGGAGGTGCCATAAATAGCCAGAGCAGGTCAGAGGAACCTCCAGGCATGGTGGAGTGGGGGTGGGAAAGGGATAGAAAGGAGAGTGGAAAAGGAAGCTGTCTGTCACCAGTGCTGGGGGCTGGCCCAGGGCACTCTCCCAAATGTCCAAGGGAAAATCGTTTATACGGTTATGGTGGAAGGGAGGGGTCACCTCTTTGGAGAGGACCAGCCTGGGGCCACCTCTGCACCATCTCCCAAGCTCACTCAGAGCTGTTGGGAGAGTCAGGAAATCCTCTCCACCCATCTTCCGAAGCCTCTTTGGCTTTCCTGGAATAGGGATCAACAGCTCAGCCTGTGTCATAGATAGGAAAACTGAGGCCCAGAGTTTCAATGAATCAAAGGCTGAGATGGGGACATGAGCATGGATTTTTTTTTTTTCCCCTTTGTCTTCCAATCCAGGGTTATATCTGACAGCCAAAGAGAGGAGGCCTTTCCCACAGGAGAGCATAGCCAGGTCCTCAGTAACAGTGAGCTGAAAGGATCCATCCTCCTTGCTTTCCTCCCGCCAGACATTTTCCTCTTCCTCAGCTGATCCAACCACATCACTACAGTTGGGCCTGGGAAGGGGGAGAGGGAAGCACATTTTATAATTCTTTAGAAAGGTATTAATCAAAAAAAGAAAAAGGAAAAAAAGAAAACCAAGAGATGTATTCATCAGAGGTACAGCTCTGGAAGTAAGACTGAACCTAGACTCAGAAGACCTGGATTCAAATCCTTGCAGTGTGATCGTCCTTCTGAGCCACTGGGCCCTAACCTGCAAAACAAGGCCAATATTAGAGAGGATGTGGAGAGATAGGTGGGAATGCAGAATGGTACAGCCACTATGGAGGACTGTTTGGCAGTTCCTAAAGAAGTTGAATATAGACTTGCCACGTGACCCTACAATAACACTACTGGGTATATACCCAGAAGAACTGAGAGCAGTGACCCAAACAGACATCTGCACACCGATGTTCATAGCAACATTATTCACCATTGCCCAAAGTTGGAAACAATCCAGGTGTCCATCAACAGACGAATAGATAAACAAACTGTGGTCTATTCACACGATGGAATATTATGCAGCTGTAAGAAGAAATGAAGTCGTAAAGCATATGACAACATGGATGAACCTGGAGGACATTATGTGGAGTGAAGCAAGCCAGACACAAAAGGACAAATACTGTATGAATGCGTTACTATGGACCAAATATATTGTGTAACATATTGTTTGATTCAAAAAAATTTTTATATGTATCCATTATATTTAATTGAGAAATGTAAAAAAAAATAAGGCCAATAAGACACACCATGCCAGAGTGGTGTGTGGACTCAATGAGCTAAGGCATGCTGGAGTACCTGGCTGATGTCCCAGATGTTATAAAGACCAGGAGCTCCTGGTGAAGCCCCACCTTATTCATCTCTGTATTCTTGGGGTTTGCTCCAGTACCTGGCACACAGCAGCCTTCGATAAATGTTGACTAAATGGAAGAAGGAAGTAAACTATTTACATTTAGATGGTGTGTGGCTGTGTGATTATAATAAATATTCGTTGCTATTTATCAGCTCTCACTGCTTTTTCTTTGTGGCACAGGCACTATTAGCACTACCCTGTATTTTATATCCCTTTGAAAAATGCCTGGGGAAAAAACTCTAGATATGAATGCTCTTAATAATATGCCTAATAGGTAAGGTGACCATATAATTTTCTGGCCACGATGGGTCACTTTGAGGAGTGAAAGGGGAGTATTGATAAGTATGCCTGGACAACAGCATAAACCATGACCATCCTGGGCGAACCGAAGTACTTGGGCATCATACTAATAATAGAACACCATGATGCTCAGAACCCTTGGGAGGAGAGAACTCGGAATACTCCAAACCATCCTGACTCCAGGATGGTGCCCTCCCTTCTCATCCCCACCATCCCACCCCCATTGGAGCTGTTTTCAGACCAGTCCCCCATGTTCTTAGGTTCCTCATTTTCAACCGGCAGGTGACCCTGAACCCCTTCTTTCCCTTTCCCTGAGAATGCCCAGGGTGTCTGTACTGCCCCAAACACTAAAATCTTGGCCCCTGGTAAGCACCCATCATGTGAACTGCAGAACTCATCCAGCCATTTTCTGATGCTGTCCCAGCACCGGGAATTTCCTGAGGACCCCTTCCTTTCTCTCTAGTTCCAACCTCTTTAATAGTTTCCATGGTTTCAAACCTCTCCTAACAATAGGCTTCTGCTCTTTCCCACCTTTGGACTATTCTCAACCCAGCAGCTTGGGTGACCCTGTAAAAATATTTCAGCTCATGTGACTCCTCTGTTAAAGACAATGGCTTCCCATCTCACTCAGGAAAAGCTGGTCCTTACCGTGACCTATAACGCCCTAGGCCTCTTTAGCACCCCAACGCCTCTTTGGCCTTACCTCCTCCTGCTCTCCAACCACACAGGCATGCTCCCATCTCAGGGCCTTTGCACCTGCTGTTCCCCCTCCCTGGAACACTTTTCCCTTTATAGCCGTATGATTAGTGTCCTTGCCTCCTCCAGGTCTTTTCTCAATTGTCTCCTTTTCAGAGTCCTTCCCTGGCCATCCTATCAAAAATGTAACTTTACCCCCTCCCCTCCCTTAACTCTTCCTATCTCCCTTCTCTGCCTTTTCTCCTTAGCACTTATCAAATATACTACATATTTTATTTCTCTTGTTTATTGTCCAACTCCCCCAGCTCCATGAGGGCAAGAAGTTTCATTTGTTTTGCTCTTTGCCATATCCCCAGTATCTGAAACAGTGCCTGGCATATAGTAGATGCCCAACAAATATTTTTGGAGTGAATAAAGAACTGCCGGAGAGGCAGCGTAGCCTAGCCTGGCATGGAGATTGAATGTTTGGCTTCTGGAGGGAAACGGCCTGGGCTTGAATCCAGTGGCTCTGCCACTTGTGAGCTGTATGACCTTAGGCAAGGCCCTTAATGCTTCTGTGAGCCTCAGTTTCCCCATGTATAACATGGGGATAATATGCATTGTCTCCCAGGCTGTTGCAAGCTTTAAGACAGATTCCACATGCAAACCACTTCACTCACTGCCTGGGCCACTTCATGCAATCTAAGCTTAGTAAATGGCAGCTACAGTTAACTACTGGAGGCTCCACTGCATTGTGGGCCCCTCACAGGCAAATTAGCATCCACTCCGAGTCACAACTCGGACAGTTCTTTACAAATTGGCAGTTCTTAACCTACCCCTCCTGGGGACCTACTTTTCCTGAGCCCCAGTTCCCCCAGTCAACCAGGTCAACACACTCCTCATCCTGCTTAAGCCTTCGAGAGAGCTGCTCTCCTAAAGTTATCTCAGGACCCCTTGCCTGAGGCCCCTTGCACAAACTGCCCTGCAATGGAGCTGGAAAAGTTGGGTGGGAAACCAAGAGAGGAATATAAGGTGAGGGAGGAGGGCAAAGGAGAGCATATATGCGTGAGCCTGGGCAGATGGAGGATGGACAGAGGGAGTAGGGAAGCCAAGCCATCCCTACCTGCCAGTTTCCTGTCTTGTCTACTGATAAATAGGGGATACTGATGGCCAGATTTTCCATTCCCCCACCCCAGCACCCGCTGTCACTCAATTAAAAAAAGATAACAGAAGAGGTCCGGGGGGGAGGGGCAGGCGGCCTCTGGTTATAAAGCCTGCAGCAGCGGGGGTGAAAGCACCAGGCTTGGCCTGCCCCAGCCTCCTCGTCATCCCCGGCCACATTTAGCTGCTGACAGCTGCTGGGGACCCTGCCGCCAGGCCCTGCCCCATACCCGCCGCCTCTCCTTTCTCTCAGTGACTCCTGAGCCTCAGCCTCTCCATGGCCCAGAAAGAAGAGGCCGCTGCAGCCACTGCAGCCGCTGCTCCCGCCTCCCAGAATGGGGAGGAAGAGGAGAACCTAGACGACCCCGAGAAGCTGAAGGAGCTAATTGAGCTGCCGCCGTTTGAGATCGTCACAGGGTGAGACCTGGTGTGGGCCAGGGGCCTCCACCTTAGAAGAATGCAGGCCTGGAGGTGGGGGGGGGGCGGTTGTGGAACTTTAGGAAGGTAACTGTAGGGGTCAGGGTCGGCCCCAACCTGCAGCAGTGTGTATGCATGTGTGTGCACAGCAGGGCTTGCAGGGGACATGGCGGCAAGTCTCTCTTGGCTTCTCATGTTGACATCTCGGACCCTCTAGTCAGGTGGAGGCAGGAGAATCTCCTTACAGGCAAGAGGCCCAGAGACTAAAACCACCCCTCAGGCCTGGTATTGGGACAGTCATCCTGCCTCTCTGGGTGGAGGCTGTGTAGTCCTAGGGGGTTTGGTGAACAGACAGGATGATATTGGCACGTTTAAATATGGCCCCAGTTAAAGTACTCTCCTCAGCTTCTCTCTCTGCCTCTGAATGGGTCTTTCCTCTAACTGTATGTCTCTAGCTCTTTCTTTAGAGCTTCTCTCTGGAGCAGAAGGTCCTGAACAGGGAAGTCAGATCCATTCTTTCCCAAGGCTGAAGGAGAAGCAGTTTTTATTACATCTTTTCTGAGTCTTCCCAGGGGCTGTCCACACCCATCCTTGGGGAAACAGAGAGTTAGGGTGCAGGTAACACGGGGCCAGGGCTAGAAGCAAATGAATGGAGGAGGTGGCCCAATGCCCTCCAGCCACAGCCTAGAGGAACTGGGGCCCAGGGCAAAGCATCCAAAGAGGGGGTTTTGTGACTCTCTGTCTAATCCAGATTAGGCCATTTCCAGGAATAAAACCAAGTAGTCTTCCTCTTCTTCTCTCTCTCATTCCTCTATTGAAAGACCCTGTTAAGTTCCTAAGTAAAGAAGTATGTGAGGCCCAGCGTTTCCCTCTACAGCATGGCGTTCTCCAGCCATGCCCACAGGTAGGGTGGAGGCCATATTGAGAGGTTTCCGGAAGGATAGAGGCATAGTGCCCTCAAGGGGCAGAAAGAGCACTGGGTGGCAATTTGGACCTGCTGTTTTAAGCTTGACAAGTGATTTTTCCAGCCCAGGCCTCGGTTTTTTCATTTGCAAAATGAGGTAGTTGCACTAGTTGATTCCTAAGGTCCCTTCTAGTGCAGATATTTTCTGATTTCTAAGAGAACCTAAGGCACAATGTGTCTTAGTTCCTGAGGGATGAGCAGCCCTGAACTTCCGTTTGCACATGCCTACCCAACCACCCTCACCCTCATCCCAGGATTAAGGGAGCAACTGGGTACAGTTTAATATAGTCATAGGGAAAGCCTAGGGCAACCATACCAGAAGAGTCTCTCAATTCCAGTGGATGTCTTGTGGAAATAGATCCTTTTTCTAATACCTCAGCATGCTGGTCCTACCTGTCCTTGGACAGACGGACACACACACACACTCCACTATGTGCAATGTTGTGATCTCCCTAGCACAGGGGCAGGGCAGGTCAAGAATAGAATTATACTATATTTCTTGAGTTGAACATCATAAATGGGGTGGGTCCTAAGGGGTAAGTCCTCTGATATAGCTTACATTTGTTCAGGGCTTTATAAATCACAACATATGTTCACAGGCATGAGCTCATTCAACTCTCAGTGCAATCCAGCAGATGGTGGTGGTATTTTATTGCCACTTTAAAGATGGGGAAACGGAGACTCAGGGAGATTAATGACTTGTTCAAGACCACACAAACTGTAAGTGGCAGGCTTGACTCCCAGCCAAGTGTTCTTTCCTCTGGTCTCTCCGTTTTGGGTCCCAGGTTTCCCAAGCAAGGCTCTATCTATCTCTATCTGGGTGGCAGTAAGGGTCAGAGGCTTCCCATGACCCAAAGCTCAGAAAAAGAGGCACAGTGGGGCAGCTTGATGGGTGCTCTGAGAACAGTTCAGGTGGGTCGTTGAGTCCTGTTTCCTGGCCACAAGCATCAGCTGTCTCCTGGGTGCCTCCGGGTAAAGATGGCTTAAAATAGCCCAGAGGTGCAGCTGTGTTTGAGCAGGGACATGGTGAGAGAACAGCCTTCCTCCCTCTCTCCAGCTGAGGGAATAGCTTTCTTCTTCTCTTTCCATTTGTCCCAGAGTGAAAGAGATCATCCTACCCTGAATCCTAAAGGCAATGGATCTATCCACAGTGTTTTCTTAGATTTGGGCTGCAAACTAGCAGATGAGCAGGCAGCTTTTCAGGAAACAGTCAGAACTGAGGAGGAAGTACAGGGTAGGAATAAAGAGAAATAGGTCCTACTTATAGTGATTCTGATTCAAATTGCACGTAGTATAGAAAATAGGCAGAAAGTGCTAGCAAAAAAGGTCTAAAACAGCAGTGGTGTGCTGGAGCCAGCTCATATTGGTTCAAGGGTCAATTGTGTATTTCTCTTCCCAACTCTGTGTTCAGTGACTTTACATTGATAGCTTAAAATCAGCCATAGTAAAGTATTCACGCTATGGAAATCAGCAAACACTAGACATTTTTCTTTCAGAGGAAAAATGAAACTTCTTGAAAGAGAAAAACCTCTGAAAGTGAGAAGAGGAGAGAAGGGAACAGGTTTGTTAATGCTTAAGATAGAGCTCTGAATGATAAGATACGAGGCCTAGAGAAGGCACCATTCATCAATACTAACTTTTAATTTCTCAAGTGTCTACTGTTACCCAAAGCCTGAGAGGTTGGATTACTTACACCATCTTTAGATGAGGAAACTAAGCCTCCAAGGGATGAGTCATTTGCCTAAAACTAGCTGAGAGAGTAGGGTGTGGACCCCAGGACTGTGTGACTTAAAATCACCAAACTGCCTCTGAAAAATCATAAAGAGGATTCTTTTTTATTCACCAAATATTTACTGAATAGAAATTACTTATTGCCTGTGTTCCCCACTAGTATTTCACCTCCACAAGGACAGGAACATTATCTTTTTCACTATTTTATCCCTCACCCCAAGAATAGTACCCAGCTCCTAACAGGTCCTCAAGAAATTTGTTGAGTGAATGAACTAATGAAGGAATACCTATTATATGTTAGGCAGTATGCCCACATATGAGGAATTGAACCCAGGACCTTGTACATGCAAAGCAGGCACTCAACCACTGAGCTACATCTGCTCCCCTGAAATAGGGAATTAACTGGGGGGAGGGCTTTTTGTGGAAAGAAGCTCAGAATATATGAAGATCCAGCGATGCTAGGTTTAGAAGAGAACGCAACTGGCTCATACCTGTATCTGAACTCAGCCTGCTTTGGGGAAGCTCTGGGGCCCTGGAAATAAATGGTTGTCTCCTCATTTCTCAATCCCACTGATGAGTGATTGTGTTCCGCCTGGTAGCATCCCTTGCTGTGTGTTTGTCTTTGTCTCTAGTTGTGATGTGTATGTGCTTGCATAAAGCTGAATCTGCTATTTAAAGGGGTTATTAAAAAATAGAAATCAATGGCAGATGGGGTTTCAACCACTCCTTTAGCTACCAGTTTACCCTTGCCACGTGAGGAACACTGAGAGAAAAGGCAGGGTCCACCAAAGGGATAGGCAAGGAGTGAGGGGCCTTCAGCATGACTGCTAACGCCACAAGCCTTTCACCCTTTCCCACTCCCCCCGGACTTCTGGCACATGCTGGGAAGGTTTGTTGCATAAATAATAATAGACTAGAAGACAGCAAACTGACCCTGGCCACGCTGGCCTCCACTGAGGATCAGTAGGCAGTCAAAGTTGAGCATGCAAAGAAGGTACCTCCCAGGATAAAGGGGAGAGCCCAGGGCTTGCCTTGGGCAGAATTCCATCTAAACCTGCAAACTAGAAGCAGACAGCCTATCAAACCCTTGCAGCTCTAGGAAGTGCAGGTTGTCAGAACCCTGTGCTTTTGCTTCTGCACTACTCCTTCTATCTAATTATGCCAAGTCCTTAGCACCAGCTCACTGAAAGTGGTCTGAAGGGAATTGAAACTGGAAATTCGACCTCTTTGGAGCAGGTCACCAAGAGGTCTACTTAGGGAAAGCTGAATTGAGTCAACACTCAACTAACCATGAGGAGATTTTCTACTTCATGGATTGTTTTGAAACAAATACTACCCCTCCAGGTTGCTTCTTTTCTCCCTGCAGATTTATGCTTAGGAAATGCAGTGCCTTTTAATGTTAACCTGAGAAAAATATGAAACATTTACTCACATCTCTTCTCCCTCCATCAAGTGGATCATCTTCCCACTTTTTTCTTCTAGCTATTAAAATTCTGTTTCCTCCCTAGAGAAATGCAGTGGCCAGTATCCTGGGTCTAAGCAGGTAAAGTGTGAATGGCCTTCTTTGCAGAAAGTATGAGGAAGCCATGCTTAAAGAGGTGGCATCTGAGGCTAGTGGGGAGTGGATAGGAATTGTGCTGTTGGCTTCTGTGCCTGAAGAAGGGGCCGAGTTCAGGTGATTAGCCTGGTAGATCTACCAGCATCTTTCTCCTGGCCACCACCCCACCACACACTACCACACCACACACACACACACCACTTCAGCAGTGAAGTATCTGCTGGGGTAGGAGTAAAGGGCCATATAAGTACATATGGTACTTAGGCATATCAGCATGCTTATGGCACTACCGAAAAAATATGTCTGTGATTATTTAAGAAATTAGGTGTCACTATTTCCTTCCTTTCCATTAGTGGGCATAACAGTGTTGACTTACTTTGTGATTCTATACAATCACCCAAGATGACCATGTTGTCTGGCTCTCTGGAAAAATTTCAGACATGTTGGGTCCTCCATCACCTCTGTTCTCCTGGTTCCCCTCCGGGACCTGGCTATTGCAGTGTGTAGGAGCCCCAAAGAACCTCTTTCAACCTTTGTGTTCCTTCTAAGAAACCCAATGAGAAGTCAAGCAAGCCTGGTCTCTGAAGAAACCCAAAGGAAAGGCTGGGAGCCAAAACCTTCCATGCCATTCCTTTGCCCCTTGAAAGCATTTCTCTTCCTGAGGCACCTAGTCCAGAAGGCCCTGCTAAGTGACAGAGGAGACTCAGGCTGCTGGCTCGAGGGGCTGGAAACAGGATATTTATAGAGGTGACCTTTCTTCCTCTCTCCTGGGTTTCAGGTTTCACTAGGTCCTCTTCTGCCTGAGGAAGAGGAGGAGGGAGAAACATCAGAGTTTAAGAGGGGCTGAGAGAGGCAGCAGTCTCATACCATCCAGCCAATTCTGAATTCCGTGCTGGGCCAAATTCATACTTTCTGCTTGGTACGATTGCAGCAATGCTTTCGGGGGTTCCAGGAGACCTGAAGTACCACACAGATAGCTATTTGCTAAAGCCCCCAAGCCAAACAAGTACCATGTATACTTCCCAGGGATCCACCTGAGAATCCATCATTCGGGTGGCTCTAGATGGAACTTGGGGTAGGAGTGGGGGTCTTATAAAAAACCATGAAGAGCAAAGAAGGTTTGGGCCAAAAAGAGGTAAGCCCTGTGCTTCTTGGATGCCAAAATCCACACCAGGAAGGAAGGGATTTTGCAATCCGCAGAGTCAAGGAATGGTCAGGTGGGGTGAGTTTAATTACTGAGAGCTGAGCCTAAGTGAATTCCTAGCAAGGTTTGAAAGTGAAGGGAATCATCAGCACTTCATTCTCCTAAAATGTTAAGTAAATAATAAACACCTCCAGAACAGGGGCAGAGGAGTTTAGACAGCTAAGTATAGCATCTGAAGTAATCCTGGAGCTGGGATCTCAAAAACATTCATCTCCACAGGGGAAACTTAACCTTATGGCAAGGGACATGGAAAGTTGGGTAGAGAAAGTTTGGGGTGGGGGTGGGGGCAGTGGGAGTGGAGGCGCGCAGAGATATAGCTCAAGTTTACTTAGTTCTTTAGCAGCTATTGCTTATCCTTAAGAATCCAAGGCCCTGGAACACTAGGGATTCCCTGTAGGCCAGGGAGTCAGGTGACCTCTCAGGGGAAAAGAAGGCGTGGAGAGTCAACAGCAGAATTAACTACTGTGTATCTTCCGAGGCAGCCACAGATATTACATTTTTGAAAAGGTAAACTTTCAGCCTCTCCAACCAGTACTCACCCTCTCCTCTTCTTTTGACATTTTCTACCTTTCCTGCTAAAAATCTTCTCATTCTCTTTGGCCTTCAAAACTGCACAAATCTTATTTTAGAAGAGCACACACATATACATATAAAAATAAAACAAAGCTCAACTCTGATGGCCTCTCTACTCCCTCTCCTTTTTCCTGTCCTTCCTTTTTCTACCAAACTTTTCCAAAAACCTGGGCTTTTTCTGCTGCTTTCATTTCCTAACCATCCATTTCCCCCGTGAAGCCACTGGACACCCACACTACTCATCACCATGCCTGGGCTTCCAAAGACACCTAGCAGGCTTTCTTCATTTAGACTTTTCCCCAGCTTCAATCCATCTGCACATATGCTTCCTCGGACATCATTTTTATTATGCCTTTTACTTAAGAATCTGCAACAATTCTCTATTGCCTCCTGAATCAGGGCCAAACCTTCAAGAACTTTCATATTATGTCCTCCACTCAATGTATTCACTTTTAGCAGTGTTCTAATAGTCTCTCCTGTTTTATTTGCATCGTCTCTCTCCAGCTAGAATCTAGCTGCTAGATCATAAGCAACTGTAGGGCAGAAGCCATGTCTTTTATGATTTTGAAATGACTCAATCCTATATGCAAGCTAAGTTATACTGAGGTACTCTTGGATACTTTCTATGTGACAATCCTTCCTATACCTAAGGCAAAAGATAGACTTGATGATCAGTCGCTAGTAGAGCAGGCACTGCAAGTCTTAGTCCACTCCATGCCCAAGATGCAACTTACAGAAGTTACAAGGGAAGAAATGAAAGCATGAAATGTTCTGCAGTCTTTGCCTTGCTCTGTCAAGAGAAATTTTACGTGCCTGCTACTTTGCAAAATTGCTATTAGAACACTGCGTGCTTTTTAAAAAAATTTAAAAGATCTGTCTCTATATAAGAGTGCATGTGTCTATCAGGCACCGATCTTAGAGAACTCCCTACTCCAGGCTGGTCCTAGGGACAAGAACTCACCATTCCCTTTCTCCCTGTCCATTTCTTCCCTTGACCTACAGGGAGAGGCTGCCTGTCAACTTCTTTAAGTTCCAGTTCCGGAATGTGGAGTACAGCTCTGGGCGGAATAAGACCTTCCTCTGCTATGTGGTTGAAGTGCAGGGCAAAGGAGGCCAAGTCCAGGCAACACGGGGATACCTAGAGGATGAGCACGCAGCAGCACATGCCGAGGAAGCCTTCTTCAACACCATCTTGCCAGCCTTCGACCCGGCCCTGCGGTACAACGTCACCTGGTATGTGTCCTCCAGTCCCTGCGCAGCTTGCGCTGACCGCATTATCAAAACCCTTAGCAAGACCAAGAACCTGCGCCTGCTCATTCTGGTGGGGCGACTCTTCATGTGGGAGGAGCCAGAGATCCAGGCGGCTCTGAAGAAGCTGAAGGAGGCCGGCTGCAAACTGCGCATTATGAAGCCGCAGGACTTCGAGTACATCTGGCAGAATTTTGTGGAGCAAGAAGAAGGTGAATCCAAGGCCTTTGAGCCCTGGGAGGACATTCAGGAGAACTTCCAATACTACGAGGAGAAGTTGCTAGACATCCTGAAGTAACCAACCGGGCTCGGCCTCACGTGAGTTTTCCTGGTGCCACGGCACTGACACATTATTAACTGTTAACATGATAGAAGGCTTGAGGTCAGGTGGAACCAGTGGTATGTTTTGATTTTCCTTCGGGTGGATTTCACTTAATTTGCCTGCTTTTGATTGACTGAAAAAGCCTTTTAGAACATCCTGTTTCATTTTTTATTTCCTTTGAGTCTCTCTCCCTAAACCCTTTTCCCTCTTACACTATTATATCAAACTAACTTTCTTCCTAACTTGGAATTCTCAAGGTGGACAGGGATCCAAAAGCCTTGATGAAATAGAATGACTGTCATAAGATCTAGATGGGGCAAGGACCTGTTATTGAATGACAGCAGAGAGGTTTAAATCCCCTAAGCATGCTACGTACATCCAGACTTAGTAAAGCCGGATACTTTCTAGATGCCCTGCTCCAACCTCAATCTGCAATCTTACTGTTTCTTTTTTCTATAATGCAGGTTTTTCATTTCTTTTTTTTTTTTGATAAATTTGCAATTCCCCAAATGGATTTGCATTCAACTTTTTTTTTTTGGCCAGAGACACTTTCATGTTTTCAAACAAATGATTAAGCTTTGAGGGAGACCAATTGCTATGTATGTATAATTCAAGAACATTTTCCTTATGTTGAGAAGCTCTCAGCAGGACTCATAGGAAATGTTAACTCATAGGAGATGTGGGGATAATACAGCAATAAGTTTTCTATACAGGAATGTTTAAAGGATTAAAAAGATGTTCGTAAACCTGCTGCAGCTTAAAAGTAGCCTCCTAGAGATATCAAGAGGTGATAGGAAAACTGAAGTAAAGATTGGCTATTTAAGCAAATAATTAGGACACAATTAAGGCCAATTTGGCCTCTTGCTGTGGGTAAATTAGACTCTTACAGAAACAGGTCGATTACCCTCAGGAAAGAGAGTAAAGGATCCTTTATTATCCTTTTTTGAATTTGGTCTGCTCTAGTTTGCTCCCACAGAAATGCTACAACTTGGGCCCTTTGCAAAGCCTGAGTGATCAAAATCCTCCAATAAAAGGGGTCTTCACCATGCTCATATCTAACTTTACTTCCAGAACAACTCACCTATTAATAAAACATAAAACCTATGCTTCCATGAAGATATTTAATCTATTTTTTAGTGTCTCTCACTCCTAATACCCTTAAGAGAAGATGTCACTTCATAGGCACATTTTGGAAATAGAGATAGCTTGATGTTGGCTGGTGTTTGCTATCAGACATGTACACAGGGCACCTGATAACTCTCAAGCTGAGCGTTCACCAATCCATGAAGTCGACTTTCAGCCAGTTCCTACAAAAAGCAGGGGCCACTCGTTGAATCCAGTGAGACTATGGTAGGGCAATGCCATGATAAGTAAGATACACATAAAATAAGATACTACTATGAGCGGTGGTAAGTAATAGTAAAAGCAGATTTCTGAGAGTGACCTCTGAAAATACAAAACTTAATTTTAAAAATTCCTTGAAGATTTTGTCAGTGTAAACTATCATTGTAATTATGAGCCCTAAATAGAATCTAGAGAATGATGACTGCTAGCATAATTTTGACCTCAGTATACTTTCTTTTTGAAAGTCTTTAAGTCACAGGCCACTTCTAGCTACCTACATAGCAAGCCCTTTGTTCTGTTTTTTCCCCATTAAGCCAAATAATTAAATAAATAGCTAAATCTGCTATAAATATTAAACATTTCAAAGAAGATTTTTTTTTAAGATTTATTTATTTCCCACCCCCACCCCCCACCGTATTTTGCACTTGCTGTCTGCTCTCTGTGTTTTTCTGCGTTTGCTTGTTTTCTCCTTTGGCAGCACCAGGAACCGATCCTGGGTTCCGGAGTGGGAGAGAGGCTCTCAATCTCTTGCGCCAGCTCAGCACCCTGGTCTACTGCATCTCTTATTGTCTCTCCTCTGTGTATCTTTTTGTTGCGTCATCTTGCAGCACCAGCTATCTGTGCAGGCCAGCTCGCTGCGCAGGCCAGCTTGCCTTTCACCAGGAGGCCCCAGGAATTGAACCCTGGACCTCCTATATGGTAGACAGGAGCCCAATCGCTTGAGCCACACCCATTTCCCTCAAGGAAGATTTTTAAAAACTGTTTAATTTTGCATAACTGAGGGTGATTATCTCTCCTACATTAATCTAAACGAAGTAAAGAGGATAAATCCATTTGAGGGAAAATTTCATTTCTAAGTCAAACTGTTTCTAAAAATATTATTGAATATTTTCCACATTATAAGCCTCAATGCATTAGTATACATAACTGTATTATCTAAAACCATTAACATGCTTCTCTGTCCTCTATTTGAATTGGTCATGTTCTTGAAGGGAAAGGTTAAAATGCACCAGGTTTAAACAAAAAAATTGGTAGGAAACAATTATAATCTAAAAGCCCAAAAGAACAAACCTGCTTAATTAAAAGGGGCATTTGTTAAATAAAATGTGCCTCACATTTCTTGTTCCATAAAAAAAAAAAAAATACAGAATAGGATTTAACCATACATTTATCTCACGAGTTAAAGCAGTCTCTTCTGTAGCTTTCTCTCTGTGACCCACACCAAAACGTGAATGAAAGAAACAGATCCAATCCTGCATAAACCAGAAATCATAAGAGATTGTGGAGGAAAAATACAGGGAATGGTTGGGGAAAGCACAAAGAAACCCAGCTCAAAAAGAAAATCTTAATTGTTTGGGGCTGGCAGAGCTCTGGGTAACACGCTTTCTGTTTTCTCACCAAGGTCTGCCTGCTGCCACCAAGGGACAGCAGTGACATGAATGGTCAGATGGGACATGCCTGTCTTCTTAATACCACTGAAGCCAGACAACATTCAACACCAACCAAACCTACTGGACAAGGCCCTCAAAGGACTCAAAATACACTTGTCATGTTGTAATTCATTTAGGCTGGGCCTCTTTCTATAAGGCTGCTCTGGGGAAAGAGGAAAGTGAGCTGCAAGGAGAAAAATGCAACCATACATAGGCAACAGGCATCCATGGGGCTGAAGGTCCTAATGACTCCCCAAAGGGGGTTGCTTAAGGCAATGATGCTCAGAACCAAGGTGCAGATCTTTGACTATGTCCAGAAATGCATTTTGATGTTCATTTTATTAAGAAAGAAAAACAGCAACATTAATAAAAGAACTGAAGTGTTGTGGTTTGTCTGTGGACAGGTTTTTTAAGGAATTTAGACATTTAGAGGTTGATATGGACAGCGAGCAAGTCCCAGGAATAGGGATGTCCCAGGCTATGAACCAAGCCATGCCACTGTAAAGCAGGAGGGGGCTTAAACCAGAACTTGCTCTAGTAGGCAACACAGGAAACAAATTCTCCCAAGCAGACTTCCCACCATGGTCTTAGACCTTCATAAAATACTTCCTTCTTAGATTACTTGAAAATGAGAGCCTTTTCCCTTCTGTCAAGTCAAGGAATATGGCAGAGGGTGGAACAAAAGGCATAAGAAATCTGTTACAAGGTATCCACATCCCAACTGCCAATTGATAAGCAATTACCTTCTTGATTAAAGAGGAGAGGGTAAGAAGCAGGGGTTTAAATGTTCAGGTAAGAGTACTGATACTTGATCATACTTGATGATCAGAGATGGCAGGGTGAGGTCAAAATTCTCATTTCTTAAAAGATTTATTGAGTACTATGTAGAGGCATAACTTCCCATGTGTGAATTTCTGGATATACACTGCCCAACTCTAATTAAGTTTCCAGGAATAATGTGTTCATTCAGATTATCAGACCATGCCTCCTTTCCCCAGGCTTCAAGTGTGATAAGTCATCGGAATTTGACCCCAAGATTATCTGAAAACGACAAAGCACTTACTTTATTACATCCCTACTGAGTCCCAGAATTCCACTTACAGCCAGTCGTGGATGAGACTAGGTTTTGTTTAAAGAATCATAAAGGCTCATACTCTATGAAAAAAATTAATCCTAATCCCTTTAAAAGTAGAAGACGCCTAAATAATCAACCTTTTGACCTAAGTGTTTTGTGATCTGGGTGCAAAGAATTAAGCAAAAAAAATTTTAAGTTTCCTCTTATCACACACATTCTCATTTTCAGTTTTGTGTGTTTGGGCATTCTCTCCCTTCTTCCTTTGCTTCAACTTTATTTTGCTTACATGGGCAGAAGCAAAGCTTCAAGAAAAGCCTCAGTCTAAATGTTTGATACTCCTGCACCACCCCCGCCCAATGACATGGAAAACATGTCTCTTCTATATAAAGATATGAAAGACGTGAAATACTTTCTGAAACTGCTGCCTCCTATCAGGCTGAAATATGATAACACCACAGGTCTAAAGTACAAAGATTATATTTAACCATTGCTTTCCCGGTATTTCAACAAGCCCCTTGTCGTTTTACACTTGGGAAAGCAGCAAGTCCTGTGATAGGCTTAGCATTCACTCCCGGGAGAAAATCAGTAACAGGTCTGGCTATTTTAAAGCCCAGCACCAGTGTGTGTATGTGGTGGGGGCTGGGGAGGTGGTGGATGGAGATGGGGACCTCCTAGTTTCCCTAATAGCTCTGACACTAAACCACTGTGCTAAATCCATGAACTTTATTCTTTTACTGTGAAAACAAGAGTGGACAAAGTGCTGTCTCAATGTACAAAGAAAAGAGGATTGATATTTACCACAGTGTTCTCAACCCCAATGAGACTTTTTCTGGGAGGGAGGAGGTGGGCCTTTATTTTTTTAAAAGATTCATTTGGATTTTGTTGAAAACTACTGATTGAGTTTTGTTTCATGATTAAATTCAGATGATCCAATTACACACACTAGGAAGTGGCCAGAAGAGGGAGAGTTCACCACAAGAAGATTCTAAAACCTTCCTTACTAGTATGTATTTCTCACCTTGCTGCTCTTCCCACCAGGCTCAGCTATCTTTTTTTTTTTTTTTTTAAT
>JAQZBX010010599.1:15356-44285 GCA_029593785.1 Cabassous unicinctus | reverse complement strand
ACATAAAAAAAAAAAAAGAACAATTGACAGTGGATTAAAGCTGGATTAAGGAAGAAAGATCTCTGGTAAGGGTAACAACATGGGTAAACATAAATGCCAGAACTACTGTATGTTTTGTTTTCAACTCTACTTTTTACTTCCTATGGGATCTAAAAGGCAAATGCATAAAATGTAATGAGTAAGCAATGGTTTTGAACTCATAATGTATAAACATCTAATTGTGACAAGTACATAAAGGTGAGGGGACAGTGAGGTATAGGAAAATTGTATACTGTTGATGCTACGCTGATATCAAATCAAATGAGGTTGTTATAGATTTAGGATGTTAAATTTAAGCTCCATGGCAACTACAAAGAGAATATTAGAGAAAGCGAATAGAGACCAATTACAGTGCAGTTGGCCAGGGGCAGGGGACAGGGGGAATGGGGTGTTAATGCACAATGGGTGTAGGGTTTCTGTTTGGGGAGATGGGAAAGTTTTAGTAATGGAAGTTAATGAGGGTACCGCAATATTGTAAATGTGATTAACCCCTTTGAATGTTCTTAAGAGTGGTTGAAATGGGAAATTTATCTTGCGTATATGTTCCTACAATTAAAAGAAGGAAAGCAACTAAAGAGATAATGAAAATTAAATGCAATACATGATCTTGGATGGATCAAATAAGAGGAAATAAAGGCTCAAAAGGACATTATTGGGACATTTTAAAAAATGGATTATCTAGACTGTAAGTTTGATATCAATGTTAAATTTCTTGAACTTGATAACTGCACTTAAAGGGTTATTTAAGCACATGTCCTTGTTCTTAGGAAATATACATGGCTGTATTAAGTGTTCAAGAACCATGATTTATATAACCTATACCCAAGTGTTCAGAAAATGAATTGATGAATAGATAGACAGACATGAAGACAGATTTGTTGATCAATCAATAGATGACGGTTGGGTAGACGGATGGTGAGTTTGACAGATAAATGGGTAAAATGATATGGCAAATGTGGAAAAATGTTAAAATTGGTGGATCTTGGTATCTGGGAGGATAGGGGTATATTGGAGTTCTCTGCTTAGGCTCTGTATTATTTTTGCAACTGTTCTGTAGGTTTTAAAATATTTCAAAAAAATGTTTTTAAAGTTTTGTACACAATAAAAGGAATAGCCGGTGGTCCTTGGGAGAACAAAGCCACCAACAGTGCCTGAAGTCAAAGGTTATATACTATCACAAGAAAACAATGAGAGTTAGTTTACACTGACTTCCCTTGTTCTTACATTCGGTCATATAATTTCTTTCCCAAATTAGTCCTGATTACTTATTTTTTGTTGTTATTTCAAAACTTATGAAAGTCAATGGATATTATTTTTACTTTTAGAAAAATAACAGAGATATGTTCCAGATATGGAATACAAGAATCCAGAGAGTAATATTTGTTTATTTTGTTTATAATTTACCTCATGTTAGTAGTGAAACAATTTCTCACTCCTCCTATGCATTTGAATATACTGTGGCTCCTCAAATCTCCACTGACTGAATTTCATTCCATCTGGAAATAATTTAAGATGATATCACTATATTAAACTATGTATTTCAAATTTCAGAGTAGTTTCCTGAAATAACCCTCTTGTAAGTTCATAATATTTTATTCACAGTACTTAATATCAATATCTTGTCCTTGTCTTGTTTTTTATTATTATTGTTTTCAAGAGAATCCATGAGCTGTAAATCTCTAGAGAAAAATACATTTGAAATATGCCAAGCAAAGGTCCATCCCCAAATTCTGATGATAAGAGGCATCCTAGAGAAAGGGTTGCTTTAAATGTTCAGATGCGATTCTGCTCAGCCAAAGAGAGCCAGCTGTTTATACTTGGCGGCATACTGCGACAGAATCATCTCATTTGCAAATCTTGGGATATGGAGATGCAGATAAATGTTAGCACTATAAACTAGCAAATGTAGAATGAGCTGCATTTTAGTATTTGGGGTAAGACTTCAAATTTCATATTTGTGCATATGGAGCTTTGCAAACTTATTCATAAACATGCCATCTGAGCAACATGGCACAGAAGGCACTTTTAATTTGGTCAAAGCTGTATTAAGATACTCCCTTGCATAATGTTATACAAACAAATATTTGAACATTCTACTTTTACAAAATATGAATAAGAAAAGTGTTTATTAGTAGAAACAAGTGTATCTCATGCATTTTCACAATAAATTGTGTGTTCACTGTAAATCAAGTGTTATGCATAAAGACACTATTTGTCTGGAAGCAAAAGGTCTTTTAATGAGTAGATGAGGATACATTAGGATTTCTTTGGTAAATTCACTGGGTTCCAGTATTCACATCTTACTCTTTTCAAGAACAGTGAATAGGTTCAGCACTCAAGAGGAAAAGGATATTCATAGGAGATTTGTTTATGGGTCTGAACACAAATAAGTCAGGAACTCAGAGGCTTGGAGGATAACAAATTTTAAAAATAAGAGATTCTAGTTAGCTCAAGCAATTTTTTCCAGGTGGGAGAAGAAAATCCTATATTCATAGTAATAAAAGCCTTGCTATTCTATAAATGGAAAGAAATTTAGCCATCAATGCTAATAGATAACCAAAGCGAAATCTGTTATTTTCCCTTCAGTTGAAGAAAGTCCATTCTGGCTCCGTTAATCATTTCATTCTCCTCGGTACAGCTAGGATGATCTTTTCAAAATACAAAACTGATCACATGAAATTCTTAATTAAAACTCTTCAATATCTTACATTGTCATTAGGAAAGTGGCAAATTCATTTTTCTTATAAGTATATATAATAAGCATATATAATAACTGACAATGAATTGAACAGCATTTGGCATAGAGTATGTGCTCAATTAATGTCTGTTGAATGTGTGAAACTATACACACACACACACACACACACACACACATATATATATGGGCTAGGTAAAAAGAGACTTTATATTCAAAAGGATTATTTCAAAGGGAGAAAGAGGCTATTGCCATAGGGAGAATGATCTCACCATAATATCAACAAGCACCTCAAAGTTAGGCAAGAAAAGGGCTTTTCTTTTATAGGGAGGAAAGAAATAAGTGTATGGAAGTAGGATTCAAGATTGGCATCATCAGAAAGTAGATCTCAGAATATTTTATGCTGAAACAAACTATTTTCTGGAAAGCACCCATGAAGTTCAAGGGTCTGGAAGAAGGAGAGAAGCACAACCAAAGTTTGTTTAACAAGCATTTTTCTCTACTTTACCAGTGGGAATAAGCAGTTCAGCTGATCCTTTATGAGATAAAAAGTATGAGTTTGGAGGGCCTGTGTCTGGCTTTGTCATACGTTAATCTGTGAATCTTATCTAAGTCTTATGGGGAAGGGTGGTTCGTTCAATAAGCCATTTTCCAAGACACAAAGAGTGGGTGGGGTGTATTTCTTAAACTTCCTTGTTTTCCAGAAATACAGAATTTGGGTAAAGCTAAATATTGTACTTTGCTGCTATATCCACCAATGACTTGAACAGAAGTTGGCATAGACATAAAGTAGGTGCACAATACATGTCTATTGAATGAATGAATAACTGTTTCTAAAACATTCATTTGGGTCATCAGTCAAATGGAAAGGTAAAGGATATTCCAAGGCGACTTTGCCTTCAGCCCTTATCCTCCTCCCTCTCTCCAATTCTGTTCTCTAACCTAGCATTAGAGGAATCCATTTATTTATTCACTGCAAAGTTCTTTTTGTTACTCCCTTGTTTAAAAAACTTCAGCACCCTTTACCCTTAGGATACAATTCAAAATACTCAGGATAACTTCATGATATGGGCCTTGCTGATATCACCAGCCCTAACTCTTACCTTCACCTGGACTCTGCAAAAATATAGCCAGGTTGACCATTCTCAGTACTTCAGGTACACCATGCTCTTCTTCACTCGTTTGCTTTGTTATATACTGGTTACTCAGGCTAGAATTCTTGTCCTTCTCCTTAATCCCTTTTACCTAGCTAAACTCTTTTTTCCCTATAGATTTCTGCTTTAAGGAGAAACTTCCTCTGGGAAGGCTTTGCTAGACTTCAAGTGTGAGGGGAGAGGTCCCTGCTTTGTGTTTTCCTAGCACCTTCTACTTTCCATATCATACTACCTATTCTCGCATTAATTGTTTTCTTTTCTGTGTTTCCCCTAGACAGTGAGACCTTTGATGGCAGAGACAATTAGTGTTCACACACAGAGGCTGTGAATCAGAATAGTATTTGTTGTATGAGGAAATGAAGGCAAATACATTATAATTCTAGAGTAGCCACAAGTATCAGGCAGGTCCTTTTTAGGTTGGAGCTGGATATTTTGTCCCATAGGACATATAGCCATAGTGAATACATGATAAAGGCTTACAGATACCAAAAAGAGAGAAGGCATGATGACTAATTGACTGATTGGCATGTGCTGACCCATGGACAAGGATTTCTGCTTAGTGGGGATACAAACTTAACACAGTCTAGAAAGGATCTGAACTCATCTCCAGCAAATTGCCTGAAGAGGTCAACTCATTCTTATCTCCAAATTATACCTCCAATTATCTGCAGGATGTTTCACTTAAACTCTATATCACTTTTCTTAAACCTGCAGAAGAGGTCAAAACTTTAGCTTCTGTTTTCTTGTCTAATAGCTTCCATGAGAAGCAGGCCAATGTAGGAAAAATCCAGGCAAACATAGCATAAGGCTTTGTAGCATTAATTTATCGATTGGTCTTAGATTTTCTAGATAGTATTATCCTTGGGATAAGCTCTTAGATGTCAGCATAAACCCAGTTATATTGATACAGAGTATTGCTTCTTAGACTGTAACATTATAACACTACAAATGTCAGAATGAGCAAGAATGGAATCTTAGCATATCAAAATCTGCTCCTAAATAGCACAGAACAGTGAGTTCTACCTCTTTTTTTTAAGATTATTTGTACAACCTGATACAGCATTGAGAGAAGTCACATACATTTTCCCTGCCACAGCAGCAATGGGAAGATGTCTTCTCCTCCAGTCTGACAATAACAATTTATTATCATAAATCAAATAACTGCCTTAGGAAATAGCTGAAAATGCAGATTAATTACAGGGAAAGAGAATAGTTCAGCATCAACTGAGTCCAAACCCAAATATCATATCAGTAAACATATACACATCATCTGATATTATTCTCTTCCACATTTTTAGTTTTTTGAGAGTTCCTTGCCTCTCTTAACCTTAGTTTTCTCATGAAAATGATGATAATAATGTCTGTCTCACTGGGATGTTGTGGAGATTAAATTAAGAAGGAAACATAAAGTACTTAGCCCATTACTGGAACAGAGTTACTCATCAATTATTGGTTGATATGCTGTATAGGTGTTTTGTTTGTTTGTTTGTGTTTTGGTTGTTTCCCATTCAAGTATGCTATCTTAATTAGAAACTATATCTTTGCCTCCATTGGTACAGGTTCCAGCACCTGTTGAGGTACATAGGAGGAGGTAGAGTGAAGGACAAGAAGTGGAGAAGTGTGTGTGTGGCATGAGGTTGCAGGAATTATGTGGAGTCCAGAATGACATCCTTGTGTACGAGATATTTCACTGACCAATAGAGTTATAAAAGCAAATGTTTGATGTTAATCAGGTGACTATAGAAAGCACAACTTTTTAAATTTTGGGTGTTGGGAAATGTGATGGTTAGGCTAATGTATCAACTAGACCATGTAATGGTGCTCAGTTGTTTGGTCAAGCAAGCACTGTGCTAATTGTAATACAAGGGCATTTCATGGACTTTAATCATCAGTGAGCTGATTGCATAGATGGCTGGTTACAGCTACAATCAACTGAGGAGACTGCCATCAGCAATGAGTGATGTCTTATCCAATCAGTTGAAGGCCTTAAAAGAAGAGAGAGAATTCCCATATCTACTTTGGACAGGCAGCATCTCCTGGGAACTCATTAAGGACCTTCATCAGAGCCCCCGGCTTGCAGTCTGCCCTAAGGAATTTGGACTTGTGCATCCCCATGATTGCATGATACAATTTTATAAAATCTCTTACCATTTACAGATATATCCTGTCATTTCTGTTTCCCTAGAGAACCCTGACTAATATGGGGAAGATGTTCAAAAAGGGATTCCCAGAGAAACTATTAGGGTAATAGAACTGTTCCGTATGGTACTGGGGTGGTAGACTCTACAAATTTGTCAAAACCTATGAACTACAGGCCATTAATGAGTTCTACTTAATGAAAATTAAAAATAAAATAAATTTTAAACATTGTTTTTACCTATCAAATTTTCAGTTTTATAAAAATGATTAATTAATTTTATTAAATGTGTGGAGAAATATTCTTATTTGTACACTATTGATGGGAATATAATTTGTACAACCTTATTGAAGAAAATTTAACAATATCTATCAGGTGCCCTAAAAATGCTCTTTTTATTCAACTCAGTAATTCTAATTCTAGGACTTTATTCTAAAGAATAATTGCAGATACACACAAAATTTAATATACAATCATGTTCATTACATTTTAATTTTATAGGAAAAATTAGTATTATTCAAAATGTTTAGCAACATGGGATCATCTGATTAAATTTTGTTAGATCCATATGAAATAGTAATACGTAGTCAATATTGTGTTTTCAAAGAATGTTAATGACATGAAAATATAATCATGATATTTCAAGTGAAAAAAAGTTGGAGCATGAAACAATATATACAGTTTGAAGTCAATTTTCTTTTAAAAATGAGTCATATATATTCATTTTTTAAAAGACTAAAAAGAAATGCACCTCAATTTTACTGGTGATTGTTTTCCAGGTTATAAAACTATAGATGTTCTTTACTTTTTGCTTCCTTTACTAGAAAGTTGTGGGTTTACAGAACAGTCATGCATAAAATACAGGATTCCCACATAACACCTTATTATCAACACCTTGCATTGGTGCAGAACATTTGTTACAATTGATAATAGCACATTTTTATAATTGCACTGTTAACTATAGTTCATGGTTTTTCGTAGGGTTCATTGTCTGTGTAGTGTGTTCCACGGATTTAAAAAAATATATTCTGTTACCATGCATGCAATCTGATCTAGAGGTTTAATAAAGATGAATTTAAATAATGTATAAAGGTGCTGTTTTAGCTCTTCACCAAAGATGGTGCCCCAAGAAGCCATGCTTCCTGGTACCATCCCTTCTGTAGTCTCCTCCCCTTGACCCTAAGCTGACTCTGTGACTACTCTGAAACAGCAGAATACAATGGAGGTGATGCGATGGCTATAAGGAACAGAGGCTGTGTCAGAAGGAACCTTGTCGCTTCAGACAGGCCTCTTGGAGTGGTCATTGTGGAATGCTCCCTCTCAGAAATTTGGTGCCATGCTGTGAAGCCCAGGGAATGTTTGAATTGTGCAAGGAAGCATACTTGTTTTATAAACATGAAACAAAATACCTCCAGACATAAAATGTACCTCTTCTTAATTCTTATACTCTTTCCCTAGAAATGCAGAATTGTTGAGTCAACTATGAAATTAAATTTGACATTTTCACACTAATAGTTATTTTGCTAATTATTTGTGGCTTCTTTTTGAGCACCAAAGTGCAGCTTGGAGGCAAACACACCATGAAAGTGCCATAGTCTTTGGCAACATTAAGAGTCAAACCTTCCGTTTGGTGACTAGTCATTGAAATAGCTTTGTAGTACAGCAGTCACACACTTATGTCACAGGCAAAATATGTTTTTTGAAATTATATTTTTGGAATTGTTTGTATAATTTTTGAGAACATTATATATTAATAAACTTGTAGAGAGTGAATTCTGCTATATTTTGTGGCAGGAAAGGACAGAAAGTTGTATACAATCATCTGTAACTTATGACATTGTACATGGAATTGCACTTTGTATATCAATTCACATTTAAAGGATATTCAATTCATGTTTATTGAATTAATCCTCAAAACATAAAATTATGTGTAGATATGATGTAATAAATAGAATCAAGTTGTGGCAGTAGTATTTTGGAAGTTAAGAAAATATGCAATTTTATTTTTAATCAGAACTAATTTCAGCAAGAAACAAAACAGATAGCTTACATTGGACAATAGATATCTCCAGGGATTAATATTCATCTGGAATTACACACTCAAACATACACAGAGTATTTGTGATTTTTGTACCAGAATTAATGTATTATCTAGCTCACATCTCCCTGTCTTTTTCTGACTGCTTGAATTTTAATGCTACTTTTCTTTCCAAAGGCGATTAGTTTTAAGCCTCAGATGGCAGTTGAAATTCTCCCATTCAATTGAATTTGAGCTAAATTAACTTTTTCTGTATTATTTCACATTGCAAGTGAAAGACTACTTACTAACCTAATGCCATTTCAAATCAAAGAAATGCCTTTTGATGAGCACCAAACTTAAATACTAACTATTTGAACTGTGATAGCCAAAGAAAAACTTATCTGCCAAGAGTACTGAGCTGGGACAATAACTTAGCTCAATGATTAACAATGTCTGGCAAAAGAGAACGTTTAAATTTTGATTCATAAATATTAACCTAACATATGGAACAACTAAATAAACCTTCCTACCATAAAACTACTGGAGTTCTTCAATTACCTTTTGTATTTCTTTAGTTTTCTTCTTTCTCCTTTTTCGAATCTAAGTAGTAGTAGATGGAATGCTGGCAGCAATAGTAATAGTTACTGTCATAATAGTAATGGTAATAACAGCAGTAAGAAAACTATAATTTATTGAGCATAATTACTGTATGCCCTGTGTTTTAGTTTCCTTGGCTACTCAAGCAAATAATGCAATGGGTTGGCTTAAATAATGAGAATTTATTAGCTCTCAGTTTAGAGGCTAACAGAAAGTTCAAATAAAATCATCATCAAAGTGATGCTTTCTCCCTGAAGACTGGCATTCCAGGGCTGGCTGCCAGCAATCCTTGGTCTTCAGCTTATCACATGGCAAGGCACATGGCCAACCTTTCCTGGTCTCCCCCTTCTCTTCTGGGTCCTCTGAATTTTATTCTGCTTATAAAGGACTCCAGTAATAGGGTTAAAACCCATCCCCATTCAGGTGGGCCACATCATGACAGAAATAACCTCATCAAAATGTCCTACTTAAAATGGTTTTACACCCACAAGAGTGGATTAAGCTTCAGAATGTTTTTTCTGGGGTATATACAGCTCTAAATCACCCCACCCAGCATTAGTTAAAGTACATCACATCCATTTAAGAAAATTCATTAATAAAATTGCTTAAGATTCTGTAGCTATTAAATGAAAAAGAGAAGGAATTTGAAGCCCCAGTTTGTCTGACTTCTAATTTTACACATTTATTAAAATTCTTATATGTGTTATAATTTTATCTATATACTTGGTATGAAGAAACTTCACCAAAAAGCATGAGGTTAATTAAAATTTAATTTAAAATATTTTATGATATGTGTTTACTTTATCAATAATTTAAATAGTGATCCATAGTTACACATGATAGTAATCCTCACATTTTATCTGTTATTTTAAGTTTTCAGTTCTCAGTATTGTCAGACAACATGAATCAGGCCACTGTAAGGTACAGGCCTAGGATGAAAACTAGTTGGTAGAGTTCATAGAACTAGAAAGAGAATAAGAAACTGTACCCAAGTGAACCAGTAATACAGAAGTCAGAATCAAGGTGCCAAGAGATGAGGTTTTTTAGGAAAACAGTCTGAAACATTAGTATTCAACCTTTCAGGACCTCAGATTCTCAGACAATTTATCAGACAGACTCTAAACAATTACATTGGCTAATTGCGCATATGTCTAAAAGATAAGTGTGGTGCATAATATGCGTCCTTACAAAGGATCTTACTTATGATCAAGAGTAGTAGAATAGGCCAAACCAAACCAAAGAAAGGGGTTAGATTAAAACAGAGAACCAAATGTATGACTTTTTCTGCAAGTTTTGACTGACTCACAGATAATGTACATTTCCAGTTCAAAAAAAAAAAAAACATGGTTCAGTAAGATCTGTCCAAACAAACTAAATTATTGAAGAGAACTGCAAAGTCTGCATATGAAAAGATGCACATGAACTTGAAAATGCTTTTGTTGCATTATTTAGAATAGCTATAAATATCAGGTTACTGCTAGTGGTACTGCTCTTAAAAGTGGCATTTGCAAAATAATATTTGCCAAAGTTCATGTGACTGTTTCTGTGAAAACTGTAGGCAAACTTCCTTTTACACAAAGTTATGTGTCCTTTTAACAAAGATAGTATAACTGATACTGCTGTAACTATTATTTTTGTCATTTTTATAAAAAAGGCTTGAATCAGTATATGCCTAGAATGTCTTAAATATGTATTTCAGGGCTGTTGTTTTTTTCATGAGTGGTGATTGCTCCACAAGAAAATTACTTTAAAGTTGACAGACTACCAAAAGTCACTGTAATTGTTCATGGAGTATCCTGTTAAGCATTCAAAAAGGTCACTTATTCAAAGTATTTTCATTTTGAAAAATGCTTGAGGCATGTTTAATGCAATTTACTCTCCTTATTCTACTACACAAGGGTAAAATAATTTTTAATGATTTACAGACTACGCCTGCTGTCATTATTTTGTAGTTTATACTGGAACTAAGAAATTCTGGAAAATATACTCTGGAGCAGAACATACTTAATACAAATTTAGAAATTAAAAATAATACTGAAAAATAAAATTCCTGCACAATAAAATTAATTTATAATTTGGATGGGCTGGGAATAGTGAAATAATATTTAATAAATGAATGAGTAGGTTTAATAAGTAGAAAGTGGTGGTACCTGGATTAAAATGTTCATTACTAAGGATATGCTGAAATAGAGGCAAAACTATATAATTTGCAAAAACTTGTATTGCAGCTCTCATAATATTTATTTGCATTTATAAGTGATATTGTACAGTATGTTAATGTTTTCTATTAGTTTTTTTATAAAAATCAGAGCTTTTAATTTGGGATGATTGTAAATTCACATCCAGGTGTGAGAAATGATACGGAGAGGTCCCATGTCCCCTCTTCCCATTTTCCCCCAATGGGGAAATATCCTGAAATCTTGCAAAACTATATAACAATGTAATATCCAGGATATTGACATTGACTCCGTCAAGATACAGACATTTTCATCACCATAAGGATCTCTCATGCTGTCTTTTTATAGCCACACTTACTTCCTGCTCATCCTCTCCACCTCTCCACTTCCTTATCTCCTGGAAACCACTGTTCTCCATATCAGTAATTTTCTGTTTGAAAATATTATGTAAATGTAATTGTAGAGTATATGCATCCTCTTGGGACTGGCTTATTTTACTCAGAGGATTCATCAAGATTGTTGCATGCATCAGTAGTTTGTTTCTTTTTATTGACATCATTACTATATTGAGTCTTACAATATATGAATATTGCATGTGTCTCCATGTACTTACATCTTTGATTTCTTTCATCTACCTGTTTTAATTTTCAACTTACAAGTTGCTTAAATGTTTTGATATATTTTCATGAAAATATTACTTTTTTTGAGCAATTGTAAATGGTATTATGCATAATTGGTGTCAATTCTTCTTTAAACATTTAGTAGAATTGTCCAGTGAAACTAACTGGATCTTTAATTTTCTCTTTCCAGAGCTTTTAATTACAAATTCATTTCCTTAATAATTATGAGACATTTCAAATTTGATGTGTATAGTAGGTGAATTGTGGCAATTTGGGTTTATGGAAGAATTGGTCCATTTCATCTAAGTTATCAAATTTGTGTTTATATAGTTGCCTGTAGTATTACTTTGATATCACTTTGATGCCTGCAGAATCTGTAGTGATATCCCCTGTTTTGTTTCTGGTGTTGTTAATTTGTGTCTTCTCTCTTTTTTACCTTTGTCAATCTTGATAGAGGCTTTTCAGTTTTATTGATCTTTTCAGGGAACCAGCTTTCTTTCAATTATTTTTTTTATTGCTTTTGAGTTTGCAATTTAATTTATTCTGTTCTTACATAAATTTTTACTTTCCTTGAGACTTCCTCTTTGAACCATGGATTACATGGATATCTGTTTTATTATTTTTTAATTAAAAAATTGCCACCTTACATAATTTATACATTGCTGATCTAACTTATTTTATTTCCCCCACTAGACCATAAGCAACATGAGTGTGGGTATTTTTGTTTGGTTCATTCTTATATTCCCAACACCTAGTAAGGGACTTGGCCCATTAAATATTTATCAGATAGATGGAAAAAATGCTTGAGGCATGTTTAATGCATTTTACTCTCCTTATTCTACTATACAAGGGTAAAATAATTTTTAATGAAGGATAGTTGCCTGACCTTCACAATAGTTTCTGTTATGTAAATGTAAACAGAAAGTAGTGGTGGGAAAAGTATGTAATGCTCTAGAATGAAATCGTTAAATAACACAGCATAATTTGTAAACCCAATAGTTCCTGAAAACAAGTGATATTTTTCAACGTTGAAAATGAAGATACATGTTTACCATTAAATTTTAAAATTGTTTCTCTGCAAACCTAAAATAAAAGTACGCTTATTATATGAAAATAACACTAAAGTGTCCAATATTCAGGGAATATAAAAATTTTACTTCAAAATGTACTGCTTAACTTACATTAAAAGCCAGATATAACATTTCAGGAAAATGGGCAATATTGATTTGAATATAAAAACTCCACAGAATATTTATCTATACTACCAAATTTAAAATATGTACATTACATGACAATCAACTCCACTTCTTGAAATCCATCTTACATATATACTTTCAAAAGTTTCCTAAGGAAGTTAATTACAACATGTAAAAGCAAAAACAAAAAAATAACCTAAACATTTACTAAGAGAGAAGTGGTTAAATAAAATATAGCACACCCATGTTATGAAATACTATGTGTTTCAGTTTTCTAAATGTTGCCAAAGCAATATACCAGAAATAACTTGGCTTTTACAATGAGGAATTATTAGTTTAAAAGCTTACAAATCTGAGGCCATGAAACTATCATCAGAGATGCTTTCTCCCAAAGCTGCTGCTGTGGGCGATCCAGCATGTGGTGGCATCAAGAGAAGATGTGCAACTATGGGCAATCAGGCATATGCTGGCATACACTCATCTCCCCCCTCACTTCTGGCTATGCAGCTTCCTCTTGGCTTCTGTGTTCCTCTATGCCAGGCATATGGTGGCATCCATGCATCCTTCCCCTTGCTACTGAGTGGATTCCTCTCGGCTTCTGTATTCCTCTCTTTCTCTGCAGCTTTCTTCTGTGTCTGCAGCTTTTTATCCCTCCACTTACAAAGGACTCCAGTAAGAAGATTAAGACCCACCCTGAGTCACACAATCTAATCAAAGTCCCTTAACTCAAGTAATTTAATCAAAAGTTCCCACCTAAAATAGATTTACATGTGCAGGAATGGATTAGCCTCAAGAACAAGATTTTTTGGAGTCCACCAAATACTCAAATCACCACACTATGCAGCAGGTATAAAGAGGTAAAACTATAAGTAAATTTCTCTGAGATAGGCTAAATGAAAATTTTAAGTTATAAAAGAAAACATATATTAGCAGCCCATGTATACTAGCAAGTATAAATGTATATGTTTAAATGTGCTGAAATATGAATAAAGGTTTGTGGAAAATATTACAGAAATAAAGGTGTTAATAGTGGTTATCTTGAAAATGTGATACCAGATGAAAACACATTTTTCTATGCATTTTTTTTGCATTTCAGTGCTGACTCAATTTTCCAAAGTGCATTTATTACTTTTATGATTAAAAACTAGGCTACAATAGATAAATAAAATATGCATAAGTTTTGACACAGCAATTTTGTTTCTAGTAATTTATCCTAAAGAAATGATTAAGGATGTGCATAAAGATTTATTTATGTAATGTTCATTGTAACATTGTTTATTGTAGCAAAATGGAAAATAGTCCATTGTGCAATATGGGAGTATTGTTAAATAAATTATGGTACATTCATTTTATGAATACCATGTACTCATTAAAATGATGCTGTGGACATTTTCTCCCAACATGATATATAACCCTATATTAACAAGATTTTTTTGAAAGAGGATTATAAAATAGTATGTATAGTAGGTTCACATTTTGATTAATTATATACATATTTTTATAGATGTCTATATAACAAAGTCTGAAATGGTTGTCTCTAGTTCATTGGCTTATAAATGGCTTTATGTTCTTTTGTAAATTTCTAAAATTTCTAAAATTATGTGCATTATTTTGCAATCAGAAAATGTGTTACAAAATCAATTAATGTGACATTTATGAGTAGAGAAATTATCTTACAGGAGAAAGTAAAAAGCTAACAAGTTTTAGTGTAAAATTTACAAATACAATGCCCCTACCCAGACAGTAACACCAGAAAAGGTAATTTGCAGCCGTGAAACAGAGGAAGAAGAAACCAAACCTGAAATCTGTCAAGATGAACTTTGTGATAAAATCAGGCTCACTGCAGAAAGACTTTGGAAATAAGTCTGAATAAAGCAAATATCTAATATTAAAAGACATAAATGATTTAGTAAAATTATTTAATTAATTAACTCTTCCTTTATTATTGTCACTTCAGTTTGCTGCTAAATAAAAATAATTTTAATGACTTCCATTTGGCAAATGCCAACTACCTGCTTTAAACATATTCTTAGACAATCATTACAGTATTCTTTCTATTCTTCTAGATTGGATTTATCCACATTTTATTTATTTATTTATTTGTTTGTTTATTATTTATATATTTAGACAGATTCTGAATTGGAACATGACAAAGGCTAAAAAGTTGCTCAAATATATACAGCTAGTAAACAGTACAATTGGAATTTGAATCAGATTTCCATGGACCCAAATTCAATATGTTTTCTAACTATCTTCCCAGTCTGCAAAGATGTCTTACCAATTGCATTAAACAAATCTGATATCCATATATGCTCCAGATATTGGGATGTTTGAATGAATGAATGCAGGTAATGGACATGTGATATGGGAAAATGGGATTATGGGCAAGGACAAATTATAGAAGACAGTGGAATTAGAGGGAAGACTGCACTTTGGTGGTGAGTGTAGTTTAGGTAAAACCTCTAGTATATAGTGAATGATTCAAGAATAGATTTGAGTCTACTTAGGGTCATCTGATTTAAACTCTTTCTTCTAGGCTAACTCTTGAAAATGGTTATTAAGGATTCTTTGTACTGTACAAAGAAATTCTTTAAAAATTCAGTCCTTTTTTCACACGGAGAAATGGTGAAGAAAATAGAAAAGATATGTTGTGAAGAACCCTTGTTTCTTGGCTCAAGGAAATTTGATAGACACCTAACAGAATCCAAAGACAACATGAGTGGCAGCTTGATGAAAGTAGCAGTAGAGGTGAATAAAGCAACAGTATTGGAAACATCATTGGTACTGGTGCAGAAGTACTGAGAAAGTATCTGAACGAATGAAGATGGAAGGAAAAGCCCCGAAGAGGTTCAATGGTTGCATGAATGGCTGTCTATGACAGAGGCCTTGGAAAAGGTCAGAGAAATTAAACTTGTCCTCATAAACATCACAAAACAGGGAAGAAAGCAGCCTGGAAGATGAGAACATTCACCAACTAAATTGCAAAGTTAATCCCTTCCCTTCACAAAGGAACTAAAGCCATCCAAATTGTGATAGAACTATACAAGGTTCATAATACCAGCTACAAAAAAGGTGAGAACATGAACTAATACCTTTTTCCTTTAAGAATATAAAAACTACACTTTTTTTAGTTTATAACATATAATAAATGAAAGTTATTAACAGTTTTTCATAATCAAATATTCTCTACCTTATTGGTGATCAGCAAACTTAACTGTATGAATATGTTAAGTAATGTGGAAGCTTTCACTTCATATTGTTTTACCTCTTAGAATCTGCTGTGGATGTTTTCTCCCTAGTAACCATGACTATTTGAGATTGTTGGCCAAAACAAAGGTCAGCTATTTGTATAGTTTCACCAGTGCAATTATTCATTTCCTAAGCTTGACAAACGGATCCTTTCATTTCTCTCTTTTATTCTATCTCTGTTCTTACCAGAGTCAGATTTCCTGAGAGAGGTCAAACAAGAATCATCAGTGTCCTAGAGCTGAGGCAGGGGTGGGGTGGGGGGAACAGTACCTTTACAATGATGATTCTGAACTATATAAACATATGGGGGAGGAAGGAATTAAAAAATATTTGCAACTTATATCTTAAAGAGGTAATATCTGAATATATTAAACTTTTTGACAATTTGGTAAACAAAAGAGAAACAAATCCTTTTGGGATTCAATATCTTGATCTAGGTGGTAGTTTTGTAGCCATATACACTTTAAAAGTTTACCAAACTCTACATCTATAAAGGATGAATTTACTGTCTGTAAATTATAATTCAATAAGCTTGGCTTTCAAAAAGGAAGGATATATATAAATATACACATGTATATATAATTTTCTAAAGAAAAAAACAAAAAAGTAATTATGTTATGTCTATCTTAATATTAAGCTCCTAGCCATCAGTAAGCAATACCCAGCAAGATACCTTTCAGGAGCAATAGTGATAGAGATACATATTTTGAAGTTATGGATACAGAGTTGAGATTTAAAACCCTGAGGCAAGATAAGATCACCAAGGGAAGAAGTATATACAGAGAAGAAAAGTCCATGGACAACCCTGGAGAACTAGGAACTAGCAAAGAAACAACCAGCAAAGGGACAGCCAGTAAGATAGGAGAACAAAGAGAAAGGAAGGATAGTTTTTCAGAGAGAGTGATTAACTAGATCAAATACTATTGGTGGATAAAATAAGATGAAGAATAAGAATTAGCCATTGGATTTAGCAACACAGAGATTATTGGTGACCTTGATTAAGTACTTTCAGTGCAAGTCTTGTGGGAAAACAAAAAAACAGAGACTGGAAGAGGAGAGACTAGAAAATTATTCTGAGGAAATTTTGCTGTCAATGGTAGGAGATAAATTGGGTGTTAGCTGGAGATGAAAGTATAAACAAGCACAGTTTCTTTGTAAATGGGAGAACTAACACGTGCTTATATTAATGGCAATGACTCAACAGAGAGGGAAATCTTAGGACGAGAGAAGAGAGGAGAGAATTGCTAGAGCACTGTACTTGACTGTACTTGACTGTACTTGAGTACACAAGAGGGCCTAATATCTAGCACACACGTGGAGTTCTTTGCCCTAGCAAGGAACATGGAGAGTTCATCTGTAGTATCAAAGGGGAAGCAGAGAATATGGATATAGATACAGGAAAGTAGATAGATGTATTAGTGGAAGGGCTTTCTGACAGCTTCTGTTTTCTCAGTGAAGGTAAGGTCTAAAGTGAGGATGATGGATAAAGTATTAACAGAATCAAATAGAAAGGATAAGTTATGAAATAATTATTTAGGAGAATGTGAATCATGGGAAATATAGCATGATTCCTTTGAAGTTTTAAGGGCTTCTTGAGAGAAACTGTTATGAAGTTAATTTGAGACATGTGTATATCAGTAACCCAGGACCAAGCACAGAGAAAGGAATTGGATTTAACCAGGGCTGTGGTTTAGCCAGGAGAATAAGACCACGTGATAGAAGGGCAAGGGAGTTAGTGGTACATGCAAGGGAATACTTGTAAGAGATGGCCATGAGATTAAAGCTGGTTTAGCATGAAAGTACACAAAGAATGTGAGGGACAATAAATGGATCAAAGGTCATGGAGGTCCATGGATTGTGGAAGTTAGAGTACTGGAGATATTTGCTGAAAAAGCAGAAAGTATTGTTCACAGAATGGGGCAAATAAATATTTGTTTAGTTATTGGAAATCGACACAATAGTGAAACTGTCCCAATATTTTCTCAACTGATAGAACAAGTCACAAAAAAAGTCTGCTTTGCATAATATTTTCATGACAGGCATTTTTAAATTAATAAAATCATGTATTTCAGGAGTGTATCAGTGTAAGTATACAGAGACAATTATTTTAAGAGAAGTTTCATAAAAAGGCCTGAGAGGATTTGAATGTCTAAGTTATATCATCAGATGCTTGCACTATACAAACAAATGCATTAACCAAACTGAGGTATCCTTTTTTTTTTATCTGTCACTCTTTGTGTGCAGCTAAAGAAAGTAAGGCTTTTCTCTACGGATGAATTTTTAGCTTGTTAATTGGGCATTTAAACAGAATTTAAATGTTCCTTTTCTATAGTCACTTAATCTAGCTAATCTAGTTATATGAAAATACATATTCCTTTTCTGTGCATTAGAGTTTTGAAGTCAATTAGCATACAGATTCCCTAAAGTGCACCTTCTCTGTAATATAAATATAAGGAGGATTAGTATATAGGATGGATGAGGATAACTTGTGGAAATATGGGCACTTCCAAGCTCATTGTATTTAAGGATGCCAAACTATTTTTAGTTTGGCTAGTTCTTGATTCAAAGGAGTTCAATGTTTACACTGACCTATATTAATCAGGCAGGGAAAATATACAAATATATTTGTCCATCTACGTATTGTGGTTATAACTAATGTAAGATTTGTTCATGTGGAGAAGGAAGAAAATAGCTAATTTTATAGATAAAAGCACTTAGATGGTCATGATTTGGCAATGTGTAAATTATTAAAAATAGAGTTGCCTTCTTTCCAAATTCAGCCATCTTTAGTTATCCTAAGAGAGTAAAGACAATCTGAAAGTCCATGTTGCCAGGTAATCCCCTGCTTGAATTGAATCTTGTACCACACAACAAATATACTCAAGTCTTAATCTGTGTTCCTATGGGTATGAACCCATTTGTAAATAGGATCTTTGAAGACGTTATTATAAGTTAAGATGTGGAATCATTTGTAAATAGGACCTTCAAAGATGCTATTTAGATGAGGCCAAATTGAATAGGGTTGGGCCTTAATACATATGGTGGAAGTCCCTCTAGTAAGAGGAAATCAAGACAGAGAAACAGATAATTGAGGAAAAGTAAAAGCCAGAAGGAGAATCCAAGTGATGGAGGCAGATTTGCAAGGTAAGGGGCCCCAAAGACTGTTACAAACCAGCCACAGAAAGCTACAGACTCTTGGAAAAAAAATGGTCTGTGGAGATCTAGATTTTAGACTTCTAGCCTCCAAAACCATAAGACAATAATTTCCCATTCTTCAAACAAAACCATTGTGTGACGTTTGTCATAGAAGCCCTGACAAATTAAGATATCACTGGTCTATGCCAACCAAGAATCAATTACCTGACAAAGTCCATGAGAAACTTGGCCATACTATACATAAGTGGAACCATAGTATGGGAATTACATTCTTTCATTCACAGGTTCGATAGCATTTCAGTCTCCTACAGAAAGACAAGATGATCCTTCCTCAGCCTTCCATGACAACTGGCAAGAATTGCCTTTACATTCAGTAAACCATCATCTCCAGTCCTCTCCTACTTCTGTTAAATATGACTGTCTAGTCTTAGTAACATGAAACAATAATTAGATAGGCTTAAGGCCAATGAAATGTGTGATCCACCTACATCATTTGTTAGGTCTTATGTACTTATCCACCTGAGTCTTCTCTAACAGATTTCTGAAGCCTCAATCCATAATAATAAATCTATCAGTAATAAAATGCATGGATGAGAAAATAAGGTCTGTTGGCCCATATGCTAAAAACCATAAACTAGGGATATGGCAAAGTAAAAAGTAATAGCACACTTTCAATAGATATTTTTTGACAACATATTATGCACAGGCATAGATTAGAGGACATGGGGGCTTTAATGTAAAAATAATGGAGGTAAAACACAAAAAGTGACCTATTGTGCAAGAAGAAAATGACACTCACTAAATAGAAGTAAAAGTAAGTGGATTGTGGAAAGTTTCTGAAAGGGACTTGAAGGTTGAGGATGACTTGGATAAGCACTGATAGTAGAAGGGAAGATTGGAAGAGGGAAACATACGTGGGCACAAAGCTTGGGTATAGGAAGTCTGGAGGCTTATCCAAGGCAATGGTGAAGTTCAATGCAGCAGGAATATAAGACTCACTTAAAGAATGGCAGGAAATGAAATTAGAAAGTTCAATTGGACTCTGTGTTTATGTATAGACCAGCATTTCCCAAAATTTTGTCCAGAAACACCTGGGAGTCAGTGAAACAATTCCAAGAGGTCTGCAAGAGCAAAATGATTTTCATAAATAATACCAAGATGTCATTTACCTTCTTCACTCTCATTTTTGTATGAGTGTACAGTGGAGTTTTCTAGAGGATACATGATGGATGATATCACAACAGATTGAATGCAGAGGCAGACGTGAAAAACCAGCTCTCTTTTATCAGGCCATACATTGAAGAGATTTGTAAAACTTTAGAGCATTATGACAACTCTAGTCACTAATTTGGGGGTAAGGAATAAAGTTATTTTTCATAAAAATATTTTATTTTTTTTAACATGTAATATATTTATCATTCTATTTTTAAATGAATTTAAACTATTTTTAAATTACTGTTTTAATTTTGGGTACCTGGAATATATATATATAATGAAAATATATATATAATGAATATATATTACTCATTAATAAAAACACTTTTGAATCCCCAGTGATTTTTAAGAATTTAGAGGGGTCCTGAAACCAAATGTTTGAGAGCTACTGGTACAGATTCAAGAATGTGGGCTTTCTCCTTAAGGGATAGGCTAGGGGAAGAGGATGGCAGTGGAACAATTTTTTAAAGGAAGGATCATGGTCAGAGTTCAGTGCTTGGACTTATGCCGTATTCAAATGTTATATTTTACTAATGAGTCTGTTTTCTAACATTTATAAACCTGTTAAACAATTTCCTTCTATGTTAAAGAGAGCATGAGCATTTATGTGGGCATCTCTAGAGTCCCACTTCAAAACCTCTTGGCCCTTCTTGTTTCTTCAGCTACTGCTGTGCTGACCTGCAGAATCTTTGACAAATGTTCAGAAGGCATCTGCCTAGACTCAGGCCTGTACCACCTACATCTCTCATCACACCAGGGCTTCTCTGAGGCCTGGTGTGTGAGGCTGTATTAGTCAGATTTCTCCAGGGAAACAACTGACAGGACATATATGTAATGTAAATATGAGATTTTTAGGAATTGGCTCACAGAACTGTGGGGATGAGCAAGTTTAAATTCTGTAAGGCAAGTCACAAGCTGGGAACTACAAAGAAGGGTTTCTATGAATTCCCCAGGAGAAATTGGTTGGCTGAAAGGGAGATGGAAATTCATCCTTCTGACTGCTGAAATCATCACATTTCCTTTTAGGCCTTCAACTGATTGGATGAGACTTCTCTCATTGTTGAAGGCAATCTCCTCAGTTGATTGTAGATATAATCAACTTACTGAAGTTTTAAGTCCATGAAATATCCTCACAATAACAACTAGGCCAGTTTTTCTTGGCCAAACAACTGCACAACATAGCCTAGATAATTTGACACATGAACCTAATCATCACAGATGCCCACAGGAACCCACTTGGCATTCACACATATGCCCCACCCAGAAATGAATGGTACCACCATTGAATAATGAAAGATAATCAATAGATAAACATTTCTGCATTTTTCCTTGAGTGCACACTTCTGAGTAACATTTCATAAGGCTTTTCACTAGGAGCCCAGAGAACAAGCGCATTGCCTGTTTCAGTGGACACCTTGATAATTCATCTTTGTTTAGCTTTTTCTTCTTCCTGGTTTTAATCTCTTTCCCTCACTCCTGCTTCTTGGGGTGACATTTGCAAACAAAGCACTCATAAAAAAGTCTTTGTTTTAGTCTCTGCTTTGGGGAAACCCAGTGTAAGATAATATTTACCCAGATTTTTTACCTAAAAATCTAAATAGTTTCCTGTCACACAAATCCAAATCCAATCTATTTTCTGTTAGTGAGAGCTGAATCAGTCTCAAGGAAAAGCTATATTCATAGCGTTTTAGAGTAATAGATACAAATGTGAAATGCATGTGTGACAAAGTTGCTCATTTTTATTTTTGCTACCATGATTTAAATGAAGGCCAAATAATATAATGATGATATGGTAGTTCAGCTACAAAAATGATCCATTGGTTAATATTAAGCCTCTACTAACTACCAAAGGGGGGAAAAAGGAGTGAAAGTATTCAGGGAATTAGAAAAATGAAATGTTTTAAGATTTTAAGATCTGTCTCCATATCAAATCTGAAGAATAGTGGCTGTGACAGTTTGAAGTTTTTTGTGGATCCTAGAAAAGATCATGTCCTTAGAGTTAATCCATTCCTGTGCAGGTAAATATATTGTAGGTGGAAACTCTTGATTAAATTACTTCTGTTAAGGGCCTTTGATTAGATTGTGTAACCCAGGGTGGGTCTTAATCCTCCTTCTGGAGTCCTTTATAAATGGAGGATAAAATGCAGCAGGCACTCAGAAAAAAGTGGCAAGACAGAGAAACCCTGAGAGTCTGAGAGAGAGGTCCTGGAGGCCATGGGTTAGAATCAGCAGAACACAGAGGCATGGAAAGATGCCCCCAAAGGGCTGAAAGAGACAAGGCCTGGAGGAGAGGGGAAAGATGAACCATATACCTGGTCACCCATAGCTGAGCTTGGGGAGAATGTAAACCTGGAGGAGAAGGCAGAGGCCAAGACAAGCAGAACAGCTGTGTCTTGATATGTGGCAGGAGTCCAGAATCTCCAGCAGCTGGCCTTCAGTGAGACAGAATCTCTGATGATTCCATGATTTGGATATTTTCACAGCCTCAGAACTGTAAATTCCCATTGTAAAGGCAACCCATTTCTGGTATATTGCTCCCAACAGCTTTCAGCAAACTAAAACAGTGGCTAAGAATCTAGTTTAATATTTGTCCAGTGCCTTACAATTTTGCATATTTTTTTCTGTTCTTAGCAGAAGCATTTCTCCTATGAATCTAATTCTATCCCATCCTCATTAATACAATGTTGTGACTTCTCACAGGTCATCATTAACTTTCACAATCTCCATTAGCAGGAAAACCTCTTCTCAGGACATCCACTCAAGGTTTTGGACCCTGTGAATGTGCTTAGCATGTTTAGAAGAAATAAACCTACCTTGATTGTACTAAGAAGTCAGAAACCATGACCCCCCTCATTTAATACATCCTTATTAGTAATTATTAAATAAATGTGGAGGGAAGTTTGATGCCCTTTTAGTAACCTACCTCACTCATGTTTTTGGCCTTGTGGTCAAGACTGACATAATTTTAAATATAATCACTGTTTCCCAAGAATTATTCTATTTGCCTGTTCTGCTTATTCATTACGTATAAATCTGACTACATAATGCTTGAAAATATGCAATTATATGAGACTTAATAGAAAATAAGTCTCAAATTTGTCATTTATAGTTATCTGCAAATGTCAGTGTTCCTCAAAATATTCTTCCAGTTTAAGTATAGATTTTGTAGATTCTCTGGTAAATTTCAAACCATCATGAGAAATAGGTCAAATAACATCCCTTTTGGAAAACTTATTTGGTCTCATTTATCACACTACCACAGATAGATTTTACAATTTCTGTACTTCTCTTTAACATATTAAATTATACCACATTGTATTATACATACCGATTTACACACGCATCTGTCCCTTTAAGTACTTCAGGAGTAGATTCTATGACACATGTATTCTTGTATATTCAATGCATAGCCCAGTACCTAACCAATGGTAACAAATATTAAATAAAAGAATGTATGAATCAATGTGTAAAAGAACATAATAATCAATAAATGAATAAATACATGAATCGAAGAAGGAACAAATAAGCAAATAATGGAAATGAGTAAGGGCAATAGAGAATTCCAGAAGGACAATGGAAAAGTCCAGACCAATTAAAGAAGTTATTTTTTTTGCCTTTCTTCCAGTTTCCATTTCAGTGTTTAAATTGTTTCCGATCTGGTGGAAATGAAAAGAGATTTTTCACTGAACTAATTTTTCTATCTTAATATTCTTTCTGACTTTAATTAAATACCCTCCATAAGCTTGTCTTTATGCCTTTTCTCTCTCAGAAGAGAAGCAATGAATGCTCAACTTGCAGGCTTCACAAAGATTTCACAGCTCTATTTTTAATACTTGCAGGAGAATTGAAGGAACACGTTAAAAATTTTTTGGAAGTCTTTTTGTTATTAATTCCAGAGGAAGAATTGTTCTGATCAGAATTATACTAATTAATTTTACATAATCAGTGATTTGCTATCACTGCAGTTTTGTGCACTCTTATAACTTGTCATTCTCTGCGGGTGCCAAATCTGTACCTTGAGCTTTTACACTTTCAAATGCAGTATGGTCTACTTTTAGATACCAAGAATTTAGAGCTTTGGAATGGAAGTATGCATAAATAAGATAACAGGGGGATTATAATTTCTTTATTAAAATTGTTGTATAAAAGTATTTCAAGGTTTTGTTCATGGATCTTTCTTTTGTTTTGTCCTTTGTTTTGTTTTCTAGTAAAGCATGTAATTTTGTGTACAATTGGCATGGAAGAGGTAAGCTGCAGTACCTGACAGATTTGATTAAGTTTATTTTTTGTAATTGGAGTAAAGAAGTTGCTTTTGTACGTTTGTCTGGAACTATTTCACTTTCCTAGATCTTTGAAATCATTAATCTTATATATACCACTTGGAGAGGTAGCTTGACAGTTTTGATAGACCATTATTGTAGTTTAAAGCTCATTTTTGGAAGATTTCATTCGACATTTCAGACTTATTATGCAACTTTGAAAGCTGGAGTTCCAAAGGGCTCAGTCTTTGATCTCAGGTCATCATTAGTTAATGCCAATGAGTCATAGCAAACTCCCTTGTGTGAATGTTAACTCCAAAACCTTGTGAAGTATCATTTCATTGTGGCTCTTTTTTCATTAATAATTATATTGGACAGTTTGAGAGCAGTCTGTACATAGTACAGAAACTCTTCCATATAATTTCATTAATAATTAATTTGAATAATAATTAGAAATTGTAGTTGTGTTTGATTAAGGATAAGACATAAAGTTATGATTAGAGTGATTCTTTTTATAAAAATTGGAAAAGGAAATGCAGGCTACAGAGTCCCTGGCTTTACTTCTTTCCTCTTTTGCTACTGAAAAGTATTTCTAAAGGTGAATTAATCTAATCCAGAGCCGAATTATATAATTAAACTATTATCAAAAAGTTCATTTATAGATTTACTTTGCTTTCAGAAAAATGTCTGTGGGAACATATTTTTTTAAATGGAAAAATGAGGCAAATGATCATTTTAACAATGTGCTCACAAACATTTCTGTAAAATAAAATTCCACTTTAATGTTTTGAAAAGATTAAATACTACACATAAAATTATTTATAGTTTGTAATGGTATAAGGCATTACCGATATTATGTGTCAATAATATAAATGACATATAACAATAATGTAAGGCATTACTGTTAAAAATAATTTATTGGAGTTGTTTATTTCTAACCAAGAAAAGTTATTCTGAATTGAGGTTTTATATTTTGCAATATAGAAATAATTGTTCTTCAACGTCCCTTATTCCTTCACTCAGAGTAATTCCATCTTAATATATATGAGCTTCTTTGAACTGCTAGGGTAGGTGAATGTTTTCCTGGAAATACCAGACTCAATGCAATGGCATAGTTGGTTTTTTCATGGTGGAATCTTCTAGGTTTTGGAAATTTCTTTTATTCTCTCCAAAGACCCTAAAATCACAACATGCTTCAGAATTTCTTCCATCTGCTATGCAAATAATTGTTATTCTGTTCACCAATCTATGCTGATGCTTGCGAGTCCCTTTATAATGCCAGATGACTTATATCAGTCACTAATTGACCATGGTATTTTATGTTCAGGAGACTACACTATCTCTTTCAAATTACTTAAAGCTTGGTCACACCTTTCCTTTGCCTCTTTGGACGGATTTGCCCTATCAACTTGGCTTTGTATTTTATTTCTTTCTTTATTCCCATTTTGGACCAAAGCTGTTTTCCAGAACACAAAACAAAAGGCAATGAGTAGGAAAACAATGTGTCAGAGAATACTCTCTGCTCAGGGTCCAGCAGAGAGCTATCATTTGCAGCACAGTACATTAATGGTCCCTGGCCTAAAGGATACAGCTGATAATATTCAGCACATGGGAAATGCACACACACATACACACACATACAGTGTTCTAAAATAGATGTATATGTTTTTATAATATATCTAAATAATATATGCACGTTATGTATAATATACATATACATAAAATAATATGGTTTATTAGTTTATTGTACAGAAGAATAAACAGCCAGAAATGCATGAATTAAAATTAATCTAGTTTTAAATGTACCACCTAGCAAGTCTGAAGAGCTCAGAGGGATTGAAATGGTAAGAAAATAGCACATCTTTTTCTCTATCTCTGGTCTCAAATACAGTTTTTTATGTGCTAATTTACTATTAGAGGACTATCCCTTCCATTTTTTTTTAAATAAACAAATCAATTTTATTGATACATATTAATAAAACATACAATTCATCCAAAGTATACAATCAATGGTATTTACCATAGTCATATAGTTGTGCATTCATCACTTCAATCATTATTAGGGCATTTTCATTATTTCAATAATTATAATAATAAACAGAAAACAGACAAATAAACAAAACAGAAAATACCTCACCTCTCAATCTCTCTCTCTTTCCCCTGCTGTACAGAGCTGCTACTTCTGGCTATTCTTGCACAATTATTTATTTGTTTATTAAGCAGTTTGATTGAGATATATTCGCATACCATATGTCTATCCAAAGTGTATAATCAATGACTTTTAGTATAATCACAATGCTGTACATTCATCATCTCAAAAATTTTAGAACAACTTCATTACTCCAAAAAGAACGATTCCACACCCCTTCCTTCCCCAGCCCTACAAAACTACTAATCTAATTTCATCTTTATAAATTGATTTATATTTACATTTTATATAAATGGAATTAGGCAATATGTAGTACCCTGTGTCTGGTCTCCTTCACTTAGTTTAATGGTTTATTTTTCTCTGATATTAAATTTTTATAGTATTAACCTACATTTGTTCAGCTTCAAAGGAAAACGATTTTATATATGCATTTTACCCATATTCATATTTCACATAATATATATTTCACATAATATATTTAGTTCATAATACTGCAATCATACAGTAGTTGTCCTTTTGTGTCTGGCTTGCTTTACTCAACATAATGTCCTCCAGGTTCATCCATGTTGTCATATGTTTCATGACTTCATTTCTTCTTACCACTGTGTAATATTCTATCATATGTATACTCCACAATTTGTTTATCCATTCATCAGTTGATAGACACCTGGGTTGTTTCCAACTTTTGCATATTGCAAATAATGCTGCTATGAACATATGTGTGCAGATGTCTATTGGTGTCACTGCTCTTCTTCTGGGCATATACCCAGCAATGGTATTGCTGGGTCCCCTGGCAAGTCTATATTCAACTTCCTTAGGAATGCCAAACAGTCCTCCACAGTGGCTGTACCATTCTACATTCCCACCAACAGTGAATAAGCATTCCTATTTCTCCACATCCTCTCCAACATTTACAGGTTTCCAACTTTTTAATAGCAGCCAGTCTAATAGGTGTGCAATGATATCTCATTGTAGTTTTGATTGGCATTTCCCTAATCGCTAGTGATGTTGAACATTCTTTCTTGTATTTCTTCAACATTTGTATTTCTTCTTTGTACAGTTGTCATTTCAAGTCTTTTGCCCATTTTTCAGTCAGAAAGTTTTTCTTTTTGTTGTTGGGTTGTATGATCTCCTTATATACCATGGATATTAAATGCTTATCAGGTATGTGATTGCCAAATATTTTTTCCCATTGCATCGGCTGCCTTTTCACCCTTTGACAGAGTCTTTTGAAGTGCAAAAGTGTTGAATTTTGAGTAGGTCCCATTTGTCTATTTTTTTTCTTTTGTTGTTCATGCTTAGGGTGTAAAGTTTAAGAAACTGATACATACAACAAGATCTTGAAGCTGTTTTCCTACATTTTCTTCTAGGAGTTCTATTTTTATGGATGTTGTTTTTATATTTAGGTCCTTGATCCATTTTGAGTTAATTTTGTGTAAGGTATGAGATAAGGGTCTTCTTTCTTTCTTTTGGATATGACTATCCAGTTCTCCAAGCACCATTTGTAGAATAGACTGTTATGGCACAGCTGGGTGGGCTTAAAAGCCTTGTCAAAACTGACTTGACAGTAGATGTGAGGGTTGATTTATGAGTTCTCAGTTTGGTTCCTTTGGTCAGTCTGTCTGTCCTTATGCCAATACCATTCTGTTTTTACCACTGTAGCTAAGTAATACACTTTAAAGTTTGGAAGTGAGAGTCCTCTAACTTCATTCTTCTTTTGTAAGACATTTTTAGCTATTTGAGGCCCCTTACCCTTCAAAATAAATTTGATTATTGTCTTTTCAATTTCTGCAAAAAAAAGATCGTTGGTATTTTTATTGGGATTCCTTTGAATCTGTAAATCGGTTTGGGGGAGAACTGACATCTTAATGATATTTAGTCTTCCAATAAATGAACATGGAATGGAATGTCTTTCAACTTATTTAAGTCTCCTTCAGTTTCTTTTAGCAATATTTTGTAGTTCTCTGAATACAGGTCTGTTCTGTCTTTGATTAAATTTATTCCTTAATATTTAATTGTTTTAGTCACTATTATACATGGAATTTTTTTCTGATTTCCTCCTCAGATTGCACATCAGTAGTGTATAGAAATGCTATTGATTTTTGTGTATTAATCTTGTAATCCTTCACTTTGCTGAACTTGTCTATTAATTCTAATAGCTTTGTTGTAGGTTTTTCAGGGTTTTCTAGATATAGGATCATGTCATCTTCTAATAGTGAAAGTTTTACATCTTCCTTTCCTATTTGGGTGCTTTTTTTTTTTTTTT
>JAQZBX010010598.1:0-44075 GCA_029593785.1 Cabassous unicinctus | reverse complement strand
CTACATCCACTTGCCAATGACATTGGTTTCTTTGTTTGCTTGTTTGTTTTTTTAGGAGGTACTGGGGATTGAACCCAGGACCTTGTACATGGGAAGCAGGCAGTCAACACTTGAGCTACATTGGCTCCCACTTTTTAATTTTAAAGCTTCAGGCTCAGCTCCAAGCTGCTTACCATTTTTCCCTCAGGATAGATACCTGTTTTAGAAAGGATTTTTCTATTAGCATATGACCATTAATCACACTTCATGGTGGTGGTATACAAAGATCCCTGGACTTTGGGGCCAACGAGCCTCAATAACAGACCCAGATTTGAATAGAATTCTTCTGTTCTTTGACTCAGCAAACATTCAACCCCTCAAAGACGCCTTCTGTCACCACCCTACCTACTATACCTCCTCTGCCACAGCTCCACCCCTCAATCACCTCTATCACATTGCCCTGGTTTATTTCTTTTATATCACTGATCACTATCTAAACTTAATTGGTTGATTTATTTTTTTCCTCATTTGTTTTCTTTCCTGCATTAGAATATTGGCTCCAAGAGGACAATGACCCATTCTGTCTTGTCTGCCATTTTATCCCCAACAGCTTCTGGCAAATAGCATATGTTCAATAATACATATCTAAGCCATTACTGCTTCAGATCTAGTAAATATTCTGTTTCTTTCTCAAAATTTTAAGCTTCATAATCACAAGCTAATAAAGCAGCCAAATGAAGTTGCTGATATATGGTGTAGTACTAGGTTTCTTTTAAATAATCCAGAAGTAAAAAATGTTATAGTCTGGAATGTTTATTGAGGTATTAGGTGTTCTAAAGGTAGGATGGATAAAGAAATCATAGTCTCTACCTGGAAGACCTTAAATATATAGTTTAGTGGCATGTGAGAGGGAGTGGAAAAGCAGACCTCTAGACAACTTAAAATATGATAAATATAATAAAAATATAATCAAATTATAAACTGAGAGGTCAGGGAGAATTTTTACCAGGCACAGATGAATTTGCAAGAAGTGTTCTATTTTAAGAAAGCTTATAAAAAATGGCATTTGAGCACAGACTAGAAAACTAAGTCTCCTTTCTCTAAGAGATAGGACTATTCCAGCCAGAAGTCACATCATGAGCAAAGTTAAATTTGTTGTGTTTGAGGACAGAGCAACAGTAAATGAGGTTGGAAAGCTGCTTGATGGTTTGGCTGCTATGAACATTGGTTACAGGACTAATGAAAATACTTACTCTTTAGGTAATCAAGGATCACCTCATTCTTTTTCTGATAATCCCAAGGAAAGTACTAACATCCTTATAATTAAAAATATAGGCAGATAAGTGGAAATCTGTCCAAACCCACGTATTACAAGTCAATCTTTGGAATGTGCTCCTAGGATTGTGGACCTAGGAAATACGAGCCATACATATTCAGCATTTGGTAGTTGCCATCTGTTTCTGCCCAAAGAAAAGAAGACTTTTTAGGCCTATTTTCAAATATTAAAGGACAGGGAGGCACATTTCTTCCATATAGCACTGGATTCAAGGATAAAATTAATGGAAACACATTAAGGTTTTTGCTCAATTCAACTACTCCAACAACTAAAATTCCACCAATATCATGGGCTGCTCCACGTGAGTGAGTACTCCATCACTCCACATGGGTAAAAAGAGGCTGGACCAACTCTTCAAAAATATTTCTGAGAAGATTCAGTTATCAGATTGTGAATTGAAATAGATGAATTGTAATACTTTCCAATGCTATTTTAATTTATACATCATCAAAGTCTATTCAAATTTATTTAATTGTTAAAAACCTTTTATACCAGGTGCTGGGAATAAGAAGAGAATTAAGACACAGTCTAATAATAAAAAATAATGCTTAAACCCTACCATTTTATCTCTGCTTGTTCACACATAAAAACTTGCCTCAGATACTTCACTTATCCACATATTCTCAGGATTGTGGGTCTTTGCGATCACCAAGTAGAAATCAATTCTTTTTCTTTGTTGTTCACTCCAGTTATAACTCCAAGATACACAGTGGAATTGGCCTGTGGTTTTGGAGTCACAGTCCTGCTGGTAGTGATTCTCATTGTCATTTACCATGTTTACTGGCTAGAGATGGTCCTGTTTTATCGGGCTCATTTTGGAACAGATGAAACTATTTTAGGTGAGTATTGGAAGTTTGAGGTAAATCTTTTACTGTAATCCTTAGAAAACCTGTTGGTTTGATAAAACCTAGATTAACTGGAAGATTTTAATCAACCTACCTTTTGTTTTAGCACTTTACTATTGAAAATCTTTCCAAAGGGAATTATTCTACTTGGCTCAATATGTGGTTTAGTCTAGATGAGTGCTGATAATCTAGAAACATAAATGCAAACCACATATGTAATTTGACATGTTCTAGTAGCCATATTAGAAAAAGTAAAAAAGTGGGTGAAATAATTTAATAATATATTTTTAATCTAATATATTCAAAATATTATTTCAGCATGTAATTAAAATTAAAATGTTAATGAGGTGTTTTAAAGCTTTTTTTTGGGGGGGGGGTACTAAAATTCTTTGGAATCCAGAGCATATGTAAACTTAAAACATATCTCAATTTTGGACCAGCCACATTTCAAGTGCTCACTTGCCTCGTGTGGCTTGGGATTCCTGTACTGGACAGCACAGGTCCAGACACTTGGTATTCAAAGGATGATCCATGAACCAGCAAACATCAGCATCATCTGGGAGCTTATTAGAAGACTCTCAGACCTAACCCCTACTGAATCAGGATCTACATTTTAATAAGATTCATGTACACATTAAAGGTTACTAAATACTACCCTAGTGCAAATTTGCTTGTTGGTAAGGATGGGCCATTTAAACATACAAGTTTTAAGGCCCACCCCGTAGAGATTGTAATTCAGTAAGTTTATAGAAGAGACATGGAATCTGTATTTTTAATGAGTGGTGTTTTTTATAATCAGGTAACTTTGGGAAAGATTGGTCTAATGCAGGGGTTCTTAACAAGGGGTCCGTGAGCTTGAATTAAAATTCAAAAAAACATTATTCTTGTGGGGACGTGTTGGTGCCAGTGTGATATATTTATTAAATAATACACAGTATAGTGTGGACTTAGTAGGAATCCATGGTTTTCACCTGACTGGCAAAGGGGTCCATAGAACAAAAAAGGTTAAGAACCCCTGGGCTAATGAATCTAAGTATATTTTTAATTGTATCTCTTTTCAGATATAATTTAGAAACTTCCAAAAAGTTTTGCTCAACTTTTAATTCTAATATATTAGTGAGTTATAGACCAAGACAAGTACTAAAAATTTTTTGCATGGTATTGTCAGTACCTAAGATTGACCAACTATTTGCATTCTGGTTCTGAAAGGGCCAAACTTCACTCTTTCTCTACTATAAAAACTGAACTGAGTGAGATAAAAGTAGAAGACATATCAGATAAAATTTGCAATTACTCCTTAAAATAGTCATTTTGCCTGGAGAGATGTCACAAGTGGAAAAACACACCGGAATCTGTCAGAGCATTCATATGTGTAAAAAGAAAACATGTCTAATTTTCAGAAATTTAATTTTTTAAAAAATGTGATACTATTGAGAAACTTTCCTAATTTATATTGGATTGGTGTTTCATTTGCTAGATGGGAAGGAGTATGATATTTATGTATCCTATGCAAGGAATGCAGAAGAAGAAGAATTTGTTTTACTGACACTCCGTGGAGTTTTAGAGAACGAATTTGGATACAAACTGTGCATCTTTGATCGAGACAGTCTGCCTGGAGGAAGTAGGTATTTCAGATGAATACAAATTATGCTACACTGATAAGCAAAGAGTATCATTTGCTTTGGATCATGTATAAGAGTCATGATATAGCCTAGTGTTGACATCTTTGGACATTCAGCATCCAATTCTTTGATGTAATGTAGGCAGAGACCTGTCTAGAAATAAAACTGTTGTAAGATGTAGACTATTCCAGCTCACATTATGATATTAAAGTATTTTGCCTGGTAAGTTTTAAGAACTAGATAGAGGGGAGCAGATGTAGCTCAAGTGGTTGAGTGCCTGCTTCCCAGGAGGTCCCAGATTCAATCCCTGGTACCTCCTAAAAACAAAACAAACAAATGGAAAAAAAAAAAATTCTCATTGGGAAGCAGATGTAGCTTGGTGTTGGCGCATCTGCTTCCCATGTACAAGGTCCTGGATTCAATCCTGGTACCTCCCTAAAAAAAAAAAAAAAAGAACTAGTTACAGAAAAGTGTGTGTGGATGCACAGCTTTAAACATCCTGTTGCTCACGTTTAAATTCTTAGAAGGCTTAGCCTTATCTGCATTGATTTGCCTAGAATATTTGCCAGATCACGTGACTGGCATTAATAATATTCTTTATTATGAAAGTTGACCTAGATAAAACAAAATGTTTTTACAAACACTGAGCTTTATACAGTTTTACTAAAACTGAGTTGCAGAAAAGAGTACATAGAATCTTTCATTATATCATTTGCTGAAATATTTAGAATATTTTCCTGTGGCATTTACTCATTTCCTTTTCACCTTTATTTCTAGCAAAGTACTGCTACTCAAATTTTTCTTTTTCTTGGGTCTGTTTCTTCTTTTCTCACCACTTATACATTGGAAATACAGTTTAAAATCATATGAAGGCTAGTATACTCTAATTTTTAAAAAGCTTGAATTGCTGCATGTTTAAAATAAAAGTATATCTATCATTTTCAGGTCCACACAGTGCAGACAAAGTAATAGTACATTGAGTCTGTTTTACTAGACATAAATAGCATTACTAAATCCATTTGAATTAGCTAGATCAGTTATTTTATCTCCCCAATTATCATCCAAATGCCCATCATGCTTGTGTTCTATAGCTATATAGGGTTTAGGGTTAGCTAATTCAAAATGAGAATAAAAAATTAAGCCTATTCTATATCTCAACTGTCCACATAAAATTAAAGAAAATGTGTTAAACAAATGCTTAGTGTAAAAAGGAATTTAGGGGAAGAAAATCAGTTCATCATACTTAAGATTAAAGATATTTCATGCATTTTAACAATACAAAGTTTAACAATGGATTTAGTAATTTTCCAAGGAAATGGTAACCTGATTGTATAGTTAAAGGATACCTTCCACTCTCAAGGCTCCCAAATCATTTTTCATCCATTTATTTATTTGTACAGCCATTCGGGAAATACTTATCTACTGTTTGCAAAGTTATATAACGGTTTAAGTCTCCCAATAGGAATTAATTGTTCTCTGAAGAATTCAAATTCCACGTAGTTACTCTTTCATCTTGCTTTTGATAATTGGCAACTGTGCCTTTTGCTCTTACTTAATCTTCTTTGCCTCTGAGTCTCTTTTCATGCTTATGCTTCCTGGAGGCTGCCTAGAGTACATAATTACTTACTCCTGGCCTGGCTTCTCCCCTAGTCTGCAATTCTTCTCACGCCCGCCCTGCACCTGTGAAGATTAAGGGGCAAAATGATGGCATAGGGGAGTATGGCAAGCCATGAAATAGCTTTCTACAACAGTAGTGTATCCCCTGCAGTTGGCTCCTGCCTGAACTCAGGTAAGGATTATACAGTCCTCTATAAGCAGACCACAAGGAGATGGATAAGTCCCAAGACTTTAGTAACAGCAACTAATCAGAACCTTGACAGCAGAAAAAAATTATATTGCATTTCCATCCCCACCCCCCCGCCTTTTCTTTTCCTTTTTTCACTGAAAGAAAGCATGTGCCTGTTAGTGAAAGCAAACACAGCCGCTAACAACTGCTGAAACACATGGCTCCACAATAATGACAAGAGTTTAAGGAGAAAGAGCCAGGGACTAATTTAGGCTCCAGAGCAAAGAGCAGAATGGAAAGGTGAGCTGAGAATGTATTGCCAGCCAAAATGCCATTCAATTGACTAGATGTTTGTTGTTGTTGTTTTTTCTTTTTAAGTTCCTTTACCAAAGAGACAGTGATAACTATTCTGACTTGGGGAGGAGTCTGGCAACAGAGAAGAGCTTTCACAAAATGAAGTTTCAACTCTTGTTGTTCTGTATTACCAAAAAATTAATGTCTAGCATTTTGACTCTATAATGTATATCTTTTTGAAAGCCCATTGGTATCAGGGAGTTGATACAAGGAAATCTTTGGGGAGAAAGAGCTCAGGAGCTGATTTAGCTGGACTACAATATGTCACACAATATGAACAATTGATATCTGTTCCTAGGGTCCAAGTAATGCTTCTGAAACCTGAGATAACAGAAATATACCGCTTTGGGGCTTTATGGAATTCCTTTTGGGACAGCATCTGTGTATGCAGTTTACATTCTCCCGGGGGAGAGTGGCATTTAGTGAACGGAGCGATTGGGTTTAAGGATTAAGTTGTTCAAATGGTTGTTGTTAAAAGTTTGACCTCACTTCTTAGTCTGTTGCCCTAAGGTCCCTACACTTGCCCCTCAAGCCCCACGTGTTTGGGGAGTTCTTGGCCAACACTAATCCCCATGGTGTTTTCTTTCCCAGTTGTCACAGATGAGACCTTGAGCTTCATTCAGAAAAGCAGACGCCTCCTGGTTGTCCTAAGCCCCAACTACGTGCTCCAGGGAACCCAAGCTCTCCTGGAGCTCAAGGCTGGCCTAGAAAACATGGCCTCTCGGGGCAGCATCAACGTCATTTTAGTACAGTACAAAGCTGTGAAGGAGACGAAGGTGAAAGAGCTGAAGAGAGCTAAGACGGTGCTCACGGTCATTAAATGGAAAGGGGAGAAATCCAAGTATCCACAGGGCAGGTTCTGGAAGCAGCTGCAGGTGGCCATGCCAGTGAAGAAAAGTCCCAGGTGGTCTAGTAGTAATGAGCAAGGCCTCTCCTACTCATCCCTAAAAAATGTGTGAAAGGAGCAATGATAAGGGGGAAAAAGCACCAAGACTACTCCAGGAAGAAAGACTTCTGCTTTCTCTTATTCCAGTATTATTGTTTCACGGGCAGAAGAAAACATTCTGTCCTAGCTTCCCTATAGGGATGCATTCAGGGTGACTGTATGACTGGCTGTTCTGCTTCCTCAGGCAATACTAAGGTTTCGAATGATACTGTCACCAGTCTGTCACCACCAGTCTCTGATGTCTATGTTCTTTGCTGACAAGGACTTGTTGGATGTGAATTTCCCCTTCTACATCCTCCATCCCTTTCCTACATACCTCTATTTCTTTTATTTCATCTTAACATTATGGGGCAGCCTTTTCCATGAATTTAATGACCCCTTAAAAATAAGTCATCTATTAACCAGGGTCATTATGAATTTCTGAGTATAGTTTCTTTTACTTTTACTCATCCATTAAAATGATAATCAGGTCCTAGATTTATTTTAGTTCATGCTAGTGAGCTCTTTGGCTCATTCTGCTGTACAACATACATACTGCCACAGCAAGACTGACATCCACTTAGGACAATACAAAGCAGTCTACTGAAAATGTTTCTTATAATTGATTTTAAAGTGTGTGCCTGCATTTTCTCCTATTATACCACTCTTGCCCTCCAACTCAGGTAATTGATGTCATACATATAAACTTGAAAAATATACCATGATTCTTGTTTTTATTACAGTAAACTCCTGATTATCTGTAGTTTGACCCATATTTATCACTCTGCCCTCCTAGCCACTGTACCTTGTAGCCACTGTTGAGCATTTGAAGATGGCTCCACACTTGGTTCAGGCTAAAAGGAAACTTCTAATGGTGCTAAAAGAGAGAGAGAGAAATAACAGGAAAATGCTTTTAGGGCATTTTCTGACCTGTGAGAAAAGCATTGGATGGGTGTTTGGCAATTTGTCTTTTAATCTCAGCTTTGCTGAAGTGGAATACTGGGAAAGTTATTTCTACTCACTTTTTTCTGTCTCTCTGCAGTGAAGTGTGGAGGTTAAACTCAGTGACCTTAAAAACTGCTTTTAGCATTAATGTTCTAGGAGAATTAATGGAACCCCCAGTATAGTCTGTATTATATTCACTGGAACAGATAGTACACTTACTACAAATAAGTCATTATGAATCACCACTGCAAATGAAATTTGTTTTTAAGTAAAATTTTACTCATGAGACTAGAAATAGTGAAAACGAAGTCCAGAGTTTACAGTTTTGAATCTCTATATTACATATAGATATAACACATTATATCCACACACATGAATCATATATATATGTATGTGTGTTTTTATATATACATATATATGTGAATATTACTTTAAATAGCCATCAACATAATATTACAAACCACTGGAAGTCTTGTCCAGTTTTTAAATTATGTTTTTGCTGTGATGCACTTGTGTCAGTATTTTATGTATATTAATATTATTTGTGAATTCACAGCTCACAGAGTGGTAGATGTCATTAGTGCTTGCCTTCTCTAAGTTAATATAAATAACTGACATCCCTAAGTTAATATAAATAAATGCAGTTGATCTGGGTGCAGTGCAACCTATTGTACATAGAGCTTCCATGGTCACTACTAAGTAGTGGCCAGCCATCTGGCATTAATTGACCACCTACTACATTTAGAAAGTAAGCCATGTTAATCTCAGTTCTCAACTGCTGGAGAGATAACTCTCTGTTTTTACTGGTGAGTAATAAAGGAAAGGGAAATAAAATACCTATTAATGAGTCTGGGTATCCTATGAAGCACCATAATTCATAATTTAAGGAAGCCCTTATCCAAGTAGCACATGAATGTTGATAAACAATTCTGAAAATATTTCCTCCATTTAAGTGTCTTTCAACAGTATTAAAGTCCACCATAAATCATTTCTCTGTACAGGAGTTATTGATTATTTTAAATTGAAAAAGCTTCACCTCTGAATTCTTGACTATAAAACTATTGTATAGAATCACTCCTGGATCTAACTTTTTAAACTTATTAATGCTTTTCTTTGTTACAAACCACATATCACTCCCCCTGTTAATATTTCACTTCACAAGACCAGCAGAGAGCTGACTCTAGATAAGCTTTGAATACCAATTCTTGCATGAGTTCTAGGTAAGTGAGGGATACTCTCAGCACCAATGGGCCTATCTCTTGCCAATGCTGCATCCTTTTTGCACTTTTGAGTTCCATATTTATCTCAATTCCTATTGGGTATCCCTAGAAACTCCTTGATATATATATTTTTCCTATTTATATTCTGTCTTTGGTACTGAACTTTTCCAAATGCTGAAATCTAAAGTGTAAGCGATATGTCTCAGCCTAAGAGAATTTTGTTTCAAGATTTTTTTGTTCATTTGTTTCTGTGATGTCCCAGAAGAGGCCCAATACAAAATATTTGAGAGAGATGAGGAAACATAATTCTAACTTAGAAAGTGAGAACAATCATGTCTCTAATATTAAAAAAAAGTAATGGTTTTAGATATATGGTCATAGGACCTTCTACATTCAGCTTCACAAAGAACTGTGATATATGAAATGTGTTATTTTCACATTTATATGACATTTATTTAAATCTCTTCTTTATTGTAACTCAGATGATTCCCAAGGATTCTTACAGAGATAGGCACTCCATTGTATTGGGAAACAAAAGCACCACTCTACTTATCAATTATCATTTTCTTTCCATAGATTTTAATATTTTAAGATTACCTTTTTATTTTATTCATGTACTTTTGTATTTTCCATTTTCTATTTGATTTGTAAATTTGCTTGTTTTTTAAATAAACCATTTATTTTCAGCTTTGAATTTTATTTTGTGCATGTGTTTTATGTCTTTATTTTCATGTTTAGGCATAAGAAGTGAGGATAAAAGGAATTATCAATTACACTTGTAAAAAAAAAAGTAATGTAGTATTAGTTAAGTTTCTTTTTTTGAGAGAAATCTGAGAAAACAGGACCTTCTTCAACTCAAGAATATTTTCTTTACATGTGAGCAAAAGAGAGAGTTATAAAGTAAAATGGATTGTTCCAGTAAACTAGGACATCTTTACATATATAAATAGAGAGAGAGAAAGTGAAAGAGAGGTTCTTTTCAAACAAAGACATAAACCTATTCCTTTCTGTTCAAATTGTATAACTTACAGGAATCTCTTACCTTTTATATAAGGCTTTAATGCAACCAATGTAGTTGCTTTGGAATGGGATCAAGAAATTAATGTCCTGCCTTTAGTTAACAGATGATCATTTGAATCAAGATGCATTTCTATCATAAACTTCAAATAAACCAGTGATATTTAGAAATGCATTTTCTTTTGGGTTAGCAATAGTAAGTCCATAGTGATAGGGATGCCTTTTTGCTTTAAAAAAAAAAAAAAAATAGCCCTGCTCATGCATTTATTCAAAGAATGTTTATTGAATACCTAAAATGTGCTCTGAACTAGTTAGCTTAGTAAAATTTTCCCTACTGAAGAAATTTCCTCTTTCAAACCAATCCCTGAAATACATATTTAAGATCATTGGATAGAAGTTACAAGGAAACAGATTTCTACTCAATTAGGAAACTAAAACACTTGAACAATAATGGAATTCACTATATTGGGAGATATTAGTCCCCCATCACTAGAGGTATATAAGCAGAAATTTGATGGATTCTCATTGAGATTTTGTATATGGGCTTCTTGCATTGTATTAGTGGTGATTCGTCTGAAGTTTCTTCCAACCCTGCACATATTAAATGGCCTCCTAGAACATAGTAGTGATTCTTTAGAAGTTTCAGTATCAGCAGTTTGGGTATCATGTAACTGGCAATTACTGACTTTGTTAAAACTATCAAGATATTTTCTTCAGTCATTTATGAATGTCACTAGGTCTTTGATCACCAGAGTAAATTCACAAAATTGTGTGAGGGACACATTCAGCACCTAGCCTTTCTTATTTTTTCCACTTGAGGGATGTGAAAAAACTTTAGCAATGGGCTAGGAGATTAAGTGTTTCAGCAGTATTTTTTTTTTAATTCACAAATATTTTAAATCGGAAAAAAATTTTTAAACCCTGTTACTCTCTCATAGATCCACATACTAAGGTAATGCTTTAAAGTCACCATGAAGAATTGATTCAGATTCAATAAATAGTATTCCATCTATTATCACTAAACATTGAGTAATATCAATTTAATAAAATGATTCATTCAGATGTCTACTTTGTGCTAGACATTCACACATAGGTATCACTAATTTGTTTAACAGCCCTACAAGTTTGCTTCCATTATCTGCATTACTTAGATGGATGAACTCAGACTCAAAGATACTAAGATTAAAGCACAGGAGAAGATGACAGAACAGGAAGCTACAAGATTCAGTCCCTCTACCAGAACAATTATTAAATAGGCAGAACTGTCGGAATCAACTATTTCAAAACTCCAGAGTCCAATAGAATGCTGTACAACACCAGGAAAGAGCAGGAGGAAGAGGCTGGTAAATTAGGGTAAATACTGGTAAATTGCTCTCTCCAGTTGGTGGTTACCATTGCCCTCTCCCAACTCTTGCAGCAGACAGTAGTGGGGTCTGGCCTCTGGCATAGCTTGCCGATGCCAAAGAGGGACATAAAAATCTACTTCCCCAATATCTTGGCAGCTTGCAGGCCAATCTCTTATCACTGCTTTTGGTTAGCTACTTCAGATCTCTTGGGGCCTGGTCTGAGGGTGGCCATTGTTCCAAACCACCCAGGACAGAGGTTGTGGATGAGACTTAAAGACAGTACGTTCCTCAGAGCTGTGGAAAGTTGAGGAGCTGCATTTTCTGGGCAAGTCAAGAAAGCACAGCTTTGGGGAGCATGGAAGAAGATCCTGGGTCCTTCTTGGAACCTCCCTCAACCCCTCCCCAGGATAGTTTAGAGCCAGACCTTTCTTTGTGGGTCCCTGGCCTAGTTTCTGCAGAGAAAGATTGACATGGAAAACTTTTCTCTGTCATGTCCCCCTCCTAGGCAAAAGCACTTTGAAACAATGAAAGAAAGTGTATGATTTGAGGCCAATGGCCTAGGGCCAAACCTTACCTGCTTTAAGACCTGTAGTAGAATACCCAGGAGAGGAGGAAGGACTATTGCCTGAGAAGTAGAGGGGACATTCAAACTCCTATAAACATAAGAACTCCTAAGGCCATTATCAAGCACAAGGCCAAGACAAAACACAGGCCCAGAAAAGACTGGGAGGACCCTGTACTTTGCTTTTGCCAGGGGCTGACCTTCCTGATAGGAGGGCGGAACTCTGATGGAAAGTATCAGCCAACACAAAGCCTATGTGCAAATACAGTAAAAGGTGTTTTCTGCTTAGGTGTGCTTGGTTTTGTTAACTCCTGACACTCAAGAAAATCTGCTATGTCACCAGCTTGTTACAAAATCAAGAAACACACATCCCAGGGAATAAATCCCAGAGTTAACCTTTTAAAATATTTAAATGTACAGCGTGCAATAAAAGATTTAAAAATGGACAAAGAAACAGGAAATGATGGCCCATCCAAAGGAAGAGAATAAAAACCCAGAAAATATCAATGAAGAAGATCAGACTGTGGACATACCAGACAAAGACTTTAAAAAGTGATCCTCAATGCTTAAGGAGATGAAGGAAAATACAGAGAAAGAGCTAAAGGATATCAGGAAAATAATGAGTGAGGTATATGAGAATTTCAATAAAGAAAGTGAAAATTTAAAAAGGAACCAAACAGAACTACTGGAATTGAAGATTATAATACCCGAAATGAAAAATTCCAAGAAGAATTTCAATAGTAGGTTGAAGCTGGAATAAGGAAGAATCAGTGAATTTGAAGACAATTGAAATGAGTCAGGCTGAGAAGCAGGAAAAAAAATTATAAAAAGTGAAACTAGCCTACTAGACCCCTGGAACACCATCAAGAATACTAATATATGCATTATGATGGTTTGGGCTTGGAGCTATGTACCACAGAAAAAGATGTTCTTAAACTTAATCCATTCATGTTGTGTAAAACCTTTGTAAGCAGGACCTTTTGGTGAGTTTATTTCAGTTAAGGTGTGACCCAACTCAATCAGGACAGGTCTTAATCCTATTACTGGAGTCCTTTAAAGCAGAATGAAATTCAGAAATAAAGAGAGAGAACAATGGGAAGCAAGAAGCTGAAATTCATTGGAACCCAGAAGAGAACAGAGAGGTAGGGGAGACCACCTTGTCTATTGCCATATGACAGAGGAGCCAAGGACTAAGGATCGCTGGCAGCCACCCCCGAACATGAATCTTCTAGAAGAAAGCATTGCTTTGATGACTTGGACTAGATTTGGAATTCTCCAAGCCTCAAAATTGTGAGCAATTAAACTTCCACTATTAAAGCCAACCCATTACCTGATACATGCATTATGGGATTCCCAGAAAAAGAAAGAACAGGGCAGAAGGAATATTCAAGTAAATAATTACAGAAAACTTCCCAAACTTAAGTGAAAGACATGAATATGCTCATCAAAGAAGCCCAGAGAATGCCAAAAAGGATAAACTTGAAAAAAAAAATATGCCCAATCACATACCGATCAAATTGTCGAATGCAAGGTATAAGGAGAGAATCCTGAAAACTGAAACAGAAAAGCAACATGTTACGTACAAGAAGTCCCAATTAGATTAAGTGCTGATTTCTCATAAAAAACCATGGAGGCAATTAGGCATTGGGTTGAAATACTTAAAATGCTGAAAGAAAACAATTGCCAACTAAGAATTTCATATTCAGCAAGACTTTCTGTCAAAAATGAGGGAGAGACCATGACATTCCCAGATAAATAAAACCTGAGGAAGTTACATCATCACTAGACCTGCCCTACAAGCAATGGTAAAGGGGGTTCTTCAGACTAAAAGGAAAGAACACTAGACAGTGGATCAAAGCATCATAAAGAAATAAAGACCTCCAGTAGAGGTAACCATTTGGGTATATAAATCACAGTATTTTATATTGTATTGTTTGGTGTGTAGCTACACTTCTTACTTCCTACATGTACTAAGATGCAAATACATGAAAAATAATGGTAAATTTATGGGTTGGGCATAGAATGTACAAAGATATAATTTTCACAAGTACAAAAGAGATGGAGAGAGGGAAGGGTATGGGAGCAGTGTATGTATATATGATTGAAGTTAAGCCAAAGATGTTAAATGTTAACCTCATGGTAACCACAAGAAAAATATATGAGTAATACATCCAGATAAAAATGAGAAGGGACTCTACATAGTACAATACAAGAAAATCAAATAAATATGAAAGGCATTAATGGAAGAATTGAGGGACAAAAAGGTATAAGACTTACAAAGACTAAATAGTAACATTACAGAAGAAAATCCTGCATTATCAGTAGTGACATTAAAAGGAAAGGAATTAGGATGGTGGTGATGGTAGCACAACGTGGTGAACATAATTAACTACTGAAATATATATATCTGAATGTGATTAAAAAGAGAAATATTAGATTGTTTATATGGTAACAGAATAAAAATTTGAAAAAAAAAGTAATGGATTAAATTATCCAGTGAAAAGACAGAGATTGGTAGAATGTATTAGAAAGCATGACCCGACTATATGCTATTTACAAGAGACTCCCCTTAAATTTAAAGATATAAGTAGGTTGAAAGGAAAGGATGGCGAAAATAGAGAGCTGGGGAAGCTATACTAATAGATAAAATAGTCTTTAAGTCAAAAACTTATGGGGAACAAAGACAGTCATTATATACTGCTAAAAGGAGTCGATGAAACAAGAAGATGTAACAATGATAAACATGCATGCATGAACAGCAGAGCCCCAAAATTTATGAAGCAAATACTGACAGTGTTGAAGGAAGAAGTAGATGATTCCACATTAGTAAAAGAGACTTTAAAACATCAATTTCAATAATGGATAGAATATCTAGACAGAAAATCAGTAAGGAAATACAATACTTGAATGATACTCTAAAACAAGTAGACCTAACAACAACTTCACCCAACAACAGAAGATACTTTCTTCTCAAGTGTACATGGATTCTTCTCCATATCTTAAGTCATGAAATAAGTCTCAATAAATTAAAAAATATTGACATCATACAATGTTCCCTCTTTGCCCACAATGGAATGAATCTAGAAATCAATAGTAGAGGGAGAAATGGAATATTCACAACTATGTGGAAATTAAACAATATATTTTTACACAACCAATTGGTTAAAGAAGAAAGCATAAGGGAAATTAGGAAATATCTTGAAGGGAATAAAAATGAAAATTCAACTTATGGGATGCCTCAAGTCAATGCTGAGATGGAAATTTATAGTTTTAAGTGCTTACATTAAAAAAGAAGGAAGATTTCAAATCAGAGACCTAACCTAAAAACTGGAAGATCTAGAAAAGGAAGAACAAACTAATTACGAAGCAAGCAGAAGGAAGGAGCTAACAAAGATTTGAGCAGAGATAAGTGAAATAGGGAATTTTAAAACATCGAAATAATCAACAAGCCCAAAAGTTGGTTCTTTAAAAAGGTCAACAAAATTGACAAATCTTTAGCTAGACTGAGGAAGAAAAAGAGGGTACGAAAAAAATAAAATCAGAAATGAAAAGGGGCACGTTACTACTGACCAAACTGAAATAAAAAGGACTATAAGAGAAAACTATGAACAATTGTATGCCAAAAATTAGATAACCTAGATGAAATGGAAAAATCTCTAGAAAAACACAAACTCGCTACACTGACTCAAGAAGAAATAGATTTCAACAAGCCAATAACTAGTAAAGAGATTGAATCAGTAATCAAAGACCTTCCCCCAAAAGAAAAGCCAAATACCAGATGAATTCAAGGGGGAATTTTACCAAATATTCCAAGAAAAATTAACACCAGTACAGCCCAAAACATTTAAAAAAATTGAAGAGGTGTGAACACTCTCTAATTCATATTATGAGGACAAATTACCCTAATACCAAAGCCAGATAAAGATGCACAAGTAAAGAAAATTGCAGATCTATATCTCTTATGAATTTACAAGCAGGTTTGTTTCCATGGCAGTGACAAAAAAGTAAATATCACAATAAAGCAAGTCACACAATTTTTTTGGGTTTCCCAGTGCATGTAAAAATTATGTTTACATTAGACTATAGTTTATTAGGTGTGGAATAGCATTATATCCATAAAACAATGCACATACCTTAATTTTAAAATATTTTATTGCTAAAAATGTTAAACATCATCTGAACCTCAGCAAGTTGTAATCTTTTTGCTGATGGAAAGTCTTGCCTCAATGTTGATGGCTGCTGACTGATCAGGGAGGTGGTTTCATAAGTTTGGGGTGGCTGTAGCAATTTCTTAAAAAAGACCAAATTTGCCTCATTGATTGAGTCGCCCTTTCTTGAAAAATTTCTCTGCCGCATGCAATGCTGTTTGATAGTATTTTACACACAGTAGTGCTTCTTTCAAAATTAGTCAATCCTCTCAAACCCTGCCACTGCAACTAAGTTTATGTAATATTCTAAATCCTTTTATATATATTTTTTGTCATTTCAACAATGTCACAGCATCTTTACCAGGATTAGATTCCATCTCAAGAAACAACTTTCTTTGCTCATCTATAAGAAGCACCTCTTCATTCCTTCAAGTTTTATCATGAGATTACAGCAACTCTGTCACATTTTCAGGTCCCACTTCTAATTCTAGTTCTCTTGCTATTTCCACCACATTTGCAATGATGTTCTCAGCCGAAATCTTGAAGCACTGAAAGTCATCCATGAGATTGGAATCAACTCTTCCGAACTCCTGTTAATATTAATATTTTAACCTCCTCCCATGAATCATGAATGTTCTTAATGGCATCTTGAATGGTGAATCATTTCAGAAGGTTTTCAATTGACTTTGCCCAGATCCATCAGAGGACTCACTATCTATGGCAGCTACACATAGCATTACGAAGTGTATTTCTTAAATAGTAAGACTTGAAATTTGAAATTACTCCTTGATCCGTGGGCTACAGAATGGATGCTGTGTTAGGAGGCATGAAAACAACATTAATCTCACTATACATCTCCATCAGTGCTCTTGGGTTACCAGGTGCATTGCCAATGATAGGAATCTCTTTATCTGAGCAGTAGGTCCCAATAGCGGGCTCAAAATATTTAGTAAACCATCTTGTAAGTGGATGTGCTCTCATCCAAGCTTTGTTGCTCCATTTATAGAGCACAGGCACAGTAGATTTAGCCTAATTCCTAAGCCTAAGGCCTGTAGGAGTTTTGGAATGGTAAATGAGCTTTGGCTTCAACTTAAAATCACCAGCTACATTAGCCCCTAACAAAAGAGTCAGCCTGTCCACTAAAGCTTTGAAGATTGACATTGACCTCTCTCTAGCTGCAGAAGTCCTAGATAGCATCTTCTTCTAATACAATGCTGTTTCATCTACATTGAAAATCTGTTTAGTGTAGCCACCTTCATTAATTATATTACCTAGATCTTCTGGATAACTTACTGCAGCTTCTACATTAGCACTTGCTACTTCACCTTGCACAAAATAAGATGGCTTCTTACCTTAAACCTCATGAACCAACCACTGCTAGCTTCAAACTTTTCTTTTGCAGCTTCCTTACCTCTCTCAGCCGTCATAGAATTGAAGAGAGTTAGGACCTTGCTCTGGATTAGGCTTTGTCTTAAAGGAATGTTGTGGTTCGTTTGCTATTCTACCCAGACCATCAAAACTTTCTCCATATTAGCAATAAGGCTATTTCACTTCTTAGCATTTGTGTGTTCACTGGAGTAGCATTTCAATTTCCTTTAAGAACTTTTCTTTTGATTCCAACTTGGCTAACTGTTTGGTGCAAGAGGCCTGTCTTTCAGCCTATCTTGGTGTTCAACATTCTTCCATCACAAAGCTTAATAATTTCTAGATTTTCATTTAAAGTGAGAGATGTGTGACTCCTCCTTTCACTTGAAAACAGAGGACTGTTAATTGCCTAATGTCAATATAGGGGAATGGCTGGTTGGTGGAGCAGTCAGAATACAAACAATAATTATTAATTTCACCATTTTATATGGGTTTGGTTTGCGATGTCCCAAAACAATTACAATAGTAACATCAAATATCCCTGATCCCAGATCATCATAAAAGATATAATAATAATGAAAATGTTTGAAATACTGGGATAATTACCAAAATGTGACACAGAGACATAAAATGAGCACATGTTGTTGGGAAAATGGCACCCACAGATTTGCTCAATGCAGGGCTACCAAAAACCTTCAATTTGTAAAAATCACTATTTTTGCAAAGTGCAATAAAGTGAAGAGCAATAAAATGAGTTATGCCTGTAGATGCAAAAATCTTCAACAAAATACTAGCAAATTGAATACAAAAGCATATTAAAAGAATCATATACCATGATCAAGTGGGCTTTATTCCAGGTAGGCAAGGGTGGTTCAACATAAGAAAATCAATTAAGGTAATATACCACATTAACAGAATGAAGGAAACCGACACAATTATCTCAATTGATACAGAAAAGGCTTTTGACAAAATCCAACAGCTCTTCTTGATAAAAACACTTAGAATATTAAGAATAGAAGGAAATTTCCTCAGTACGATAAAGTGTATAAATGCAAAGCATGCAGGTGACATCATAGTTAGTGGTAAAAGCCTGAAAGCATTCCCTTTAAGATCAGGTGCAAAACAAGGATACCCACTGTTACCACTGTTATTCAACATTGTACTGGAATTTCTAGCCAGAGCAACTAGGTATGAAAAAGAAATAAATGGCATCCAAATTGGAAAGGAAAAAGTAAAACTTTTACTATTTGAAGATGATATGAGCCAATGTACATAAAATCCTGAAAAATCCACAACATAATCACTAGAGCAAATAAATGATTCAGCAAAGTGGTGGGGTACAATATCAACCTCCCAAGTCAGTAGTGTTTATATATGATTGAAAGAAGAAATCAAGAACGCAAAAGACTTGTACAAAGAAAACAACAAATAACTGCTAAAAAAAATCAAAGAAGATGTAAATAAATGAAAGAAAATTCCATGTTCCTAGATTAGAAGACTAAAAATTGTTAATATGTCAATTCCATCCAAAGTGATTTACATATTTAATACAATCCCAATGAAATTTCAACAGCCTTCTTTGCAGAAATGGAAAAGCCAATCATTAAATTTATATGGAAGGGTAAGGGGCTCGAAATAACTAAAGCCATCGTGAAAAAAAAATGAAGTTGGAGGACTCACACTTCCTGATTTTAAAACTTATTTCATAGCCACGGTAATCAAAACAGCATGGTACCAGAGGTTCTGAGAGAGGGAGAGGGAAGAATAGGTGTAATATGGATAGTATTTTCAGGACATTGGATTTGTCCTGAATGACATTGCAGTGACAGATAAAGGCCATTATCTATTTTGCCATAACCTACAAAATTGTGCAGGACAGAGTGTAAACTATAATGTAAACTATAGTCCACAGTTAGTAACAATGCTTCAATATGTGTTCATCAACTTTAACAAATTTACCATACTAATGAAGGATGTTGTTAATGTGGGAAAGTGTTGGAGGGGGAGGGGTGGGGCATATGGGAATCCCCTATATTTTTTATGCAATGTTTATGTGATCTAAAGCGTCTTTAAAAATAAAATTTTAAAATTAAAAAAAAAGAAAACAAGTGACTAAATAAAAACAAAACAAAAACCAGCATATTATCATCACAAGAACTGACATATAGAATAATGGAATCAGATTGAGAGCTTAGAAATCAACACTCAAATTAATGGTCAATTGATTTTTGACAAGGTTACAAAGACCATTCAACTGGGAAAGAATAGTCTCTTCAACAAATGGTGCTGGGAAAACTCCTTTGCAAAAGAATGAAGGTGCACCTCCACCTCACACCATACCTAAAAATCAACCCAAAATGTATCAAAGACCTAAATACAAGAGGCAGAAATACAAAACTCCTAGAAGAAAATGTAGAGAAGCCTCTTGAGGACCTTGTATTAGGCAATGGTTTCTTAGACTTTACATACAAAGCACAAGCAATAAAGGAAATGATAAATGGGACCTCATCCAAATTAAAAACTTTTGCACCTTAAAGGACTTGATTATAAAAGTAAAGTAACAGCTTACACAATGGAGAAAATATTTGGAAACCACATATCCAATAATGATTTAATATCAAGAATATATAGAGAAGTCCTTCAACTCAACAACAAAAAGAGAGACCAATTAAAAAATCAGCTAAAGACTTGAATAGAGATTTCCCCCAAAGAAGATATACAAATAGCCAAAAAACATATAAAAAGATGCTCAACATCATTAGTCATCAGGGAAATGCAAATCAAAACCACAATGAGATACCATCTCATACCCACTGGAATGGCTCCTATTTTTAAAAAAGAAAAAGAAACTAACAAGTATTGGAGAGGATGTGGAGTAATAGGAACACTCATTTATTGGTGGTGGCTATGTAAAAAGGTGTGGCCATTATGGAAGACAGTTTGGCAGTTCTTCAGAAAGTTAAGTACAGAATTACCATATGACATGGCAATTGCACTTCTAGGTATATACCCAAAGCAATTGATAGCAGAGACTTGTGTAGATATTTGCATACTGATGTTCATAGTGTCATTATACATAATGGCCAAAAGATGGAAGTAACCCAATTGTCCATCAACAATGATTGGATAAACAAAATATGGTATATACATTATGGAATTTTATTCAGCCATAAAAAGAATGAATTGCTGATACATGTGACAACATGGGTGAACCTTGAAGATATCAGGTTGAGTGAAATATACCAGACCCAAAAGGATAAATAGAAATATTGTATGATCTCAATGATATGAAATATTTAGGATAAGTAAATTCATGGAGTTAGAAACTAGAATACAGGTTACCAGGGAATGGGGTTGAGATATGGAATAAGGAGTTAAGGCTTAAAATGTAAAGAGTTTCTATTCAGGATGACGGAAAAGTTTTTTTGGTAATGGATGGTTGTGATGTAGCACACTGTTGTGAACATAATTAACAGCACTGAATTATAAATTTATTGTGGTTAAAATGGGAAATTTTAGGTTGTATATATGTTACTAGAATAAAATTTTTTTTAAAAATCCACAGAACTGCACAACACAAGCAGTGAATCCTAAGTTAAACCATGGACTATAGTTAATATATATAAACTATAAAAATGTGCTTTCATTAATTGTAATAAATGTACCATGTCAATGCAAGGTGTTAATAATAAGATAGTGGGGAGCGGATGTGGCTCAAGCTGTTGAGTGCCTGCCTCCCACATGGGAGTACCTGGGTTCAGTTCCCAGTGCCTCCTAAAGAAGAAAAAACAGACAACAAGAAAAAAAAAAAGCCAACTCAGTAAAGTCGAAGTGGCTTCCCACATACAGGGTGGTCCCAGGTTCATTCCCTAGCCCCTGGTACTGCAATAATAATAATAATGATAATAACAAAATAGTATATGTGAACTCTGTATTTTAAGCATGATGTTTCTGTAAACCCACAGCTTCCCTAATAAAAAAAATAGTACCAAAAAAATGTAAAGGTACAGATATAAATAGAGAAAATGAGATTTTAATTCAAACCCATCTGATTGCAAGTTAGGGTGCTGTTTTCTTTTTTTAACTACATTTTGAGAGGGAGTTAGGTTTGCTGCTCTTTCACCTACATACAACCTAGCCAAAGACCAAAACATGACCTTAGTTTTTTCTTAGGCGAATTCCAGGGAGATTATGACTTTTAAAGGCAGGAGCATTGTGGAGTATTAAAGAGTTCTGGATCAGCAAACATGACTTCAAAACCAATTTATTGCCACACGAGATATCTGGTGTCATTACTCTATAGCCACATGTCATTGTTTAAATTCAAACAGAATAAACCACCCAATTTATGACTTCCTCTCCAAATATTCTTTAGCATCTAAACGAAAATAATTTCCATATTCAAATATATAGCTTTGACAATATGGAACATATTAAAAGAAATGCCACAAATGAGGTAGCCTCCTTCAAGTACCACTTGAGGAGAGCCCAACCCACATATAAGAAACATCTCCACATGCACTCTTTGATGTCTAGAATTCTACTTTTCATCTGTGTCTTAAGCATTGCCCTCTTTCAGATGTCAATCCCCCACTTTCATAATGGGGTACCAGAAAAAAAGAAAAAAGAAGCTGCTAGCTCTAAAGACAATTTTCTTTAGAGGATTTGGACAGTGTTTCATTTTCAACAGTGAAACAAACATACAATTTCCCGAAGTGACTATTTTGAAGTGAAATATGCACACAATTTGGGTATACAATTTATGTTTGTTAAAAAGCTAACCATGCTGTCTTAAGGCTATATCTCATTTATCACAACACAGGAGAACCAGCAGACTTCCTACTCTCATACTGTCAGGATTGGGAGGTAGGTAGCAACATAGATCTTGAGTAGGACTGGAGAGGACAAAGTAGTTACCACAACAAACACACACACACACACACACACACACACAAATATACACACACAAAAAGTTTTAAATTTAAGTAGAAATTTAGATTGAGCTTTTAAGATTCAACCAAAAAAATTTAGAAAACATTTTGCAGTCTTGTTAAAACCAGCCAAAAGTTCTTAAAAATCAAGTACCTGTCTCTTCTGACTTCCTTTCAAATTCAACTGATTAGAGAGTATTAGTCTAGTAGGGAGCACAGCTTCCTCATTCATAATGATCAAATTCACTGTCTTTACAGACTGAAAAGTCTCTTAGTCATGGTTTCACCCCTGGCCCCAAATGTGTTGGCATGCAGCCTCATGATCTGTCTCCAGCACTTGTTTTCAGAGTTGTAGAAGGCTGTGATTTACACATTTGCAATCTTTTCCTGTGCTAACAGATCTCACCGTGAGTTAAGCACTGCATTTATTTGAAGGAATTTCCATTGGTATCTGCCCAAATCCACCTCAGTAACTACTAGAATTGAATGCTTTTCCAGAAGTCTTAACTAATAGATTCTTACATATTGTCATTGTTGTTGCCCCTTTATTTGATATTCTTAGTCCAGGTCTTCACACACACACACACACACAAAACAAAATAGGAAAAGGGATTCTGGCTGACAGCAAGGTCAATATTATGAACTGTCTGATGAAATTTTCGGTATCAAGATACAACTGAACAGGTCATAAGAGGTGGCAATTTCCCATTTTTCTTTGCTAATCAGACCATATTTGGAACATTATATTTAGTAGTCTTAAGTAGATATTTATATAACTGCAGATTATTCAGGGGAAGATGGTAAGAGTGGGGAGGAGACTTAAAATCATGATCTATGGAACTAAGATAAAAAATCCTTAAATTATTTAATATAGAGGTGAGAAGAAAACACATTGAAATCACAATAGCTGTCAAATATTTGCTGATGTCAGATCTAAATTGCAAGGAAGAAAATTTCAAAACAAGAAATAATTTACAAACAGGGCTAAAATTGGCTGCTTTTATGGTGGTTAAGTTTCCATTCTCAAAGGTAGCATCCATTGGTAAGGATGGTGCAGATGAGACTCCTTAACTCAGCAGATTGTTGAGCAGCTCCCATATAACATTTAGATCCTGTATTTTCAAGTGTTTGTTCATTGCCTGTCCTTTGTAGGATGGGCAATGATAAACTGGAACTTTATATATGTTTTCACCGGCCACTGTCTTATCTTTCCATTTTCCTTTAGATACAGTGGAAGCAGTTTTTGACTTCATTCAGAGGAGCCGACGGATGATTGTTGTCTTGAGCCCAGACTATGTGACAGAAAAGAGCATCAGCATGCTGGAGTTCAAACTGGGGGTCATGTGCCAGAACTCCATTGCCACTAAGCTCATTGTGGTTGAGTACCGTCCCCTTGAGAATCCACACCCAGGCATCCTGCAGCTGAAGGAGTCTGTGTCTTTTGTGAGCTGGAAGGGAGAAAAGTCCAAACATTCTGGCTCAAAATTCTGGAAGGCCTTGAGACTGGCTCTTCCCCTAAGAAGTCTGAGTGCCAGCTCTGGCTGGAATGAGAGCTGCTCTTCCCTGTCTGACATCAGTCTGGACCATGCTCAAAAGAGGAAAAGCCGTTTGAAAGAACCCCCGGAAGTCCAGAGTTCAAAGAGGCCTGCAGGGGCCTCTCCTGCTCCAGGCACAATGTCTAAGCACAGAGGGAAGCCCTCTGCAGCCTGTCGCTGCTGTGTCACCTACTGTGAAGGAGAGAGTCACCTTAGAAGCAAGAGCCGGGCAGAGATTTATACCCAGCCCCAGTGGGAGACACACCTCTGTAAGCCTGTTCCCCAAGATTCAGAGTCTCAATGGATACAAAATGGCACCAGACTGGAACCCCCTGCTCCCCAGATCTCAGCTCTTGCTCTTCACCATTTCACAGATTTATCTAATAACAATGACTTTTATATCCTATAATTATTGCTTGTGGTGGGTGGTAGCTGCTATCTCTACAAACACTCTTTGAGTCATGAACCTTTGGAAATAACTGACATTTTTATCATCTAGTTGATTATCAGATTGTGTCCCCTTTATTGATTTTTAAAAACTATTTATTTCTAGGAGACAAAAGACCTGAAGGACCTGAATCCAGAATTATTGGCTTTAATGGCTTCAGAAGAGCATACTCTTCTTGGGCCCTAGAAGGTCAGTATGCAAAAGTTGACTAAAGTCTGATCCTCTATCCTGCATTGTGGTTTAAAACTGAACAAATAATTAAATGTGTTTCATTGAGCCTGCTGCTCAACCTCATGTTATAAGGTACCCGATGTACTTAGGCACTGGCACTCACAGGGTATGTGTATCCCAAAGGAGAGTCATGGAAAGGAGCTAGTTCTGGTAGAAATTGTGGGACTAAGCTCTGCAAAACAGAAACAACAACAACAAAGAAAACCACTACAGCACATTTTCCCTCAAAGAACACACATACTCACACAGGGATGTATGATGTTCTTTGTCTCATTGTAAACTAGTGTTCTCTAAACTGCCTAAAATTGTTAGCATCAATAAAGGTTATATTTTTTATGCCATTTCATTTGTACTTACAAATTTGTAACTCCCTCTGTCCCCTCTATCTTTTATGGCTTTGAATTCATATCTGAATAGTATTACATATCAGGAAAACATGATTTGGTTTAGGTACCAGGAAAGTCTGGTGTCTCTTTAGTTTCTTTCTAAGGTATACTGGGAAAGATCTGAGAAAGAATGAAATGAGAATTAAGAAAGGGTTCCAAATAAAATGGAAATTTACTCAAAATTCTTATTACATTTTTAGAACTGACAGCTGAAAAATTCAGTATTTTTAAGGGTTTAGATAGAGTTTTGCACCTGCAATCCTTCTTCCCATTCAGGATTCTGAGAAGGGGTAGTAAATTCAATCACCTACAAGGATCAGAGGATAACAAAAAAGAGTAAGACAAGCAGATATAATACACAAGCTCCCTGGCTAGTAATCATGTGTATAGCCACATATGTGCAGATACTTCCTTCTCTACTCTAAACAGTTTAAACACAATCATAAAAAGCACATAGTATTTGATTTTACAGTCAGGTAGATAATAAGGAACATTGGCCATGTAGCTAATCGAAGAGCACATATTTCTTTAAAAGGAGGCAGCCTCTACTCAGTTCTAGTTGATTGTGACCACATGGAAATTTAGGCCCAATGTTGCCAGATTGCTATTGGATGATTTAAACCACAAATCCTGCTACTCCTGAGCAGGAGCAGATAAAAAAGAGAAAAAAACGCCATCCTAGACATGAGCAGTCACCTTCAATCCATTAGTGCTGGTCACTAATGAGATGTGGCATGATGAGTATCAGCCTTTCTCGTCATTAATCGTGAAAGAGGGGTAAAGAAGTTTTGTCCCAGTACTCCTGTTGGAGAAGGAAGCAGAAGATCCCTTCTGTTGAAATAAGAAAATCGAGGGGGTTGGGGGTGGGGGTGGGAGGGAAGGGCCCTGCAGAGTAAGTGTGACTCACCAAAGAACCTGTAATATCTGTCCAGTAGAAATGCAACAGAAAATGACTGAGCACAACCCAAAGGCCTTGTTCTATATTACATTCCCTCTGGAATGGGTAAATCCATCTTTGATATCTCTTCACTTGGAAGACAGATAGCAGTTTCTCTAGAAATCTGTTAATGGGTAACGTAAGTAGCTCCAACTTCTAAGAGAGAGAATGTTCCTTGCCATAATCAGTCTTATTCCTTATTAACACAATGTTTCAAACTAGCAAATGTCTTTGAAACATTGAGAAATTACTTTTGTCATTTATGAATTATTTTCTTAGCGAGGAAAATTAAATTAAAAAAACTAATGGCAGAGGCATGGAAATTAAACATGAGCTCTTATTATGAATGTATTGGCTAGATAATTTGGGTGCTCTCAAATCTAAATTATGGTCAGTATTAATTTCCATTGGCAACTTAAGTACAGTGTAAGCAGTGTAAAGTCATAGGTTTCAACTTTAGCTATATAGGGGTCAGAAAGATAATAGACCATACTTTCACTATAAGGGAAAAGGCTCGGAGGTGACATTATTATTCCCTGACCCAACATGTTACAATTGAATGTGATAGTCAATGCCATGTGTTTCATTGAGGCAAAGGATTATAAAAAGAAAATTTCCTATGAGCCATATGTATCCATAATTAAAGTAATATGATTGTAGGTTGTGGCAGATTGAATTATGTCTCTTAGAAGACCATGCTTTTAATCTTAGCCCATTGCTGTGGGTGTGAACCCTTTGTGAAAAGGATCTTTTGGTGAAGTTCATTTTTAGTTAAAGTGTGGCCAGCCAACTGAATCAGGGCAGGTCTTAATCTTATTACTGGAGCCTTACAGAGCAGTCAGGAGAAGCAAGAAGCAGAAAGTCAACCAAACTCTGAAAGGAAAGAAGAAGACACTGCTGTGTGTATTACCATTGATGGAAAAGTCAAAGAACCAAAGCTTGCCAGCAGCCAGCCCCAGGATGCCACAGTTTTCAGGGTGAAAGCTTTCTCTTGCTGAGGCATTGATTTTGGACTTCTAGCCTCAAAACTGTGACCCAATAAATTCCTGTTGTTTAAGTCAACTCATTGTATGGTATTTGTTTTAGCAGCTGGGAAAATAAGACATAGGTTAAATAAATATCGTTATGTAAATAAAGATTGTCAATTTAGTTGCATGAGTGTTAAATCAAGTAGAGAGAGATCCAAGTCCCGCTTCTCTGCTGAATCCCTCTAAGCCTCAATCTCCTGATCACTAAAATGGAAATAATAACATCATTAACCTTGTTGGGTTTTGTTGACATTAAAAGATATAATGCATCTAAGTGCTTAACACAGTGCCTGGCACACTGTACTCAATGAGTGCTGGCTAGCGTTATACCTATAGTGAAATCACTGTGCGATTGAATGAATTTACATTTCCAAAGCAATTGAAGGTTTACAAATTGATCATATCCATAACTCTTTATTTACTCATAAAATCATAAAAGCAGTACAGAACAGAAATATATTAGACAGGTTAAGTGGCTTAATTAATGACACTCAACCAGTTAGCAACAAACCTAAATTAAGCATCTGACATCTGATTCAGTGTCAATTCTAGAACCCTCCTTGTAAGACTCAAGTGGCAGTATTATTACAATCCCACCTAGATGGAATGATTTAATTTGAAATGTAATATATTCAAGTCAAATAAGCAGTTAATTTAAACCTATACACAGCTAATTACTATATTAAATGTTTGATGTACCAACTGGTCTAGAATAGTATGATTTTATACAATTTCATTTCTAAATGTTATAACATTTCTTTAAGCATTAAAACAACAGACTCATTTTTTTATGTCTTTTAGACTGAGTTATGCTGTAATGAATTTTTCAAAAAATAAGTAATTTGTGTTCTTCTTAATTGAATATAAAAATATAATTACCACTTAACTTGAAATACAAATTTAATCTTTCAGCAGCTACAATATGCACTGTGAGTTCCAGAGTTACTGCCTCTTATAAATAGTACGAATACTACTAATAATGTATTCACTTCAAGTTTGAAGATTTGGAATAGCTAGGAAGAAAATGTTCCTGTTCTGAAAAATTCATAATAAAACAGAGCTAATCATAAAAATATGCACAGAAGGGCAAGCAATCCCTATGGCAGTGCTTACAAACGTTCATGTGGGGAGAATGTTACTCCAAGGTAGGCCCCACCCCTAGAGGGGTCAATTTAATAGATGCTGGCCATTGTCCTGGAGTCTGCATTTTTAAATGAGGCCCTTAATAAGTCAGATGAGGTACCCCATGAGTCACACTTCCAAAATTACTACCTCGGCGAACACTTTCCAACCTTCCCCGTGTGTTGTATATAATTCTTCAGGTTGTAAAGGGAGAGAACCCCTATTACAATCTTGTATAAGATCTCAAAATGTGTTTCTTGAGGTATCTGTTTCAAAACCATTTTGGGTGTGTATTAAAAAGTATACTTTTTGACCCCATCCCAGATTAACAAAACGAGGATTTCATTTTGGGACAGATTTACATTTTGAATGAACTTCCCAGGTGATTCTGATACATGAAAAATCTAAGAACAATTAATTTTTCTCTCTTTAACTCCTTTTTTACCTTTGTAGGCTCTGATTTTCTCCAGCCAAAGAAGGACTTCAAATCATCTTTTAACAAGGTGTTTGCAGGTAATGGCTGAAAAGGTAGGGCATGTTTAGCTCTTGAAACTGCCTCAGCACAAGGAGATAGTTGAACAAAAGAGAGGTTAGTAGAGAATATTTCTAATATATGAAAGATCAAATACCGATATTTGGAATATAATGGGATTGTTGTTCATCATATGCAATAATAAGAACTTGATAAGCTACAGTGTGCTAACAAATGACCCCAATATTTAAATAGCTTCATATAAAAGGACATTTCTTGTTTATGCTACATGTACAGCATGGAGACTAACTTTCTTGTTGCTCTGCTCCCTACAGCTCTTGTATCTTGCTTCCTGCTATTCTATGGTTCAGCCTAAATATGACACTCATACTTTCACTTATAATTCATTGGCCAGAACTAGCTACAAGGTCCTGATCTAATTATGGAGAAGGCCAGGAATTGCAGCCTTCATGTGTTCCCAGAAAGAGGAAAATGAAATAGAACTTGGTGAACACATAGCACTTCTTTTGCCTAAGAATGAAACAGAAATCCTGAAGAGGCAAGAGCCTTCAAACTGAGCTTTGATGATAAAGGAATAGAAGGACTTTTCTGCCAACACCCTACCTCAACTTGCCAAGGTATCAAGCCAGATGGTTGTGAGAAAAAAAAAAAAAAAGACGTACAAAAGAGTAGACCTTGTCCATAAAAGTCCCCTAAAGACAAGTTATTGAAGGAATCCTTAGTAACAATTACAGCTTCTGTTTAAAAAAGAGCATTCTTAAAAATTTTGAAAGTTACTGTATTTGTCTAATTTCCATTCAGTGACTTTAGTCAGTTCTTTAAAAATATGATGCTCAAACTATCTGCCAATGAGCCATTTCACTTTTGAATATCCAGGGAGCCTCAGAAGAATTGAAGACATTTAGAACACAGCAGAGCATATAACATGGTCATTAGAAAACATCACTTGATCCATTTATCTGAACAGCTAAATAGGGAATTCAAACTGAAAACGTTAAAGCTCAGATGAAAGAAGAGACAGTGCCTGTGTTGGTATTATGGACGCTGGTGCTAGCTATACACCTGCTTTCTCTGTGATGTGGATTCCTTGTTTGAATTAACCACTTGAATTTTTATATGACTTCCTTAATGTGTGCAGTATCATCTGATTATGAGGAAAAGCTCTTTGTGGGTTGGTGAAAATCAGTGCTCAACGAGGTTTGATATAGGTAGAACAAATCTATGTTAATAAGTTATAATGTTGGACAAAGAAAATGTTTTATTTCAGTGTAGAGAAGAGATTACTGATGCACTGAAATGTCTTTGGAGAATAATTCAAAATGTTCTTCTCTTGGATAATTCAATATATTTTAAAATACTTAAATGGAAAAGTGGTTATCTAAAATGGGCTCATGGAAAGAAACCAGAGAGATCAATGAACAATTCTATCCAATGCTAAGGGATGAAAATTTTAATACTCTATTGCTCTGCTGCAAATAATAAACTTAAGATAAAATCTGATATGTATTTGTTTATTATTAAAGGTATATATAACAATTTATTAATTGCTTTTCTCTTGTTAAAAATTGTGGCACATGCTTTCAATTAATTTATGATTCATTACCATGTTTTGAAATATCTTGGTCAAATGGTTCCTAAACAAGATTGAACATCATCTTTTGAAAATTTGCACATATTTGGAGTCCACCCCAGACTACTAAATCTCCCAAAATGATTTAGATGTATGCTCTTATAAAGGAAAACTGCATTAAATACCTTTAAAATATTTGCAAATGTTACAATGAAAACTAAATGATTGTATATTATAAATTTACAATAAAAAAGTAAAACCAAATCCTGATATTCTGGATAATGCTATTTCTTAAGTGCAAAATTTGAAACTCATTGCCAAATACTGGGATTTAGAGCACTTTTTCATATCTTGTTGTGGAATTATATAAAGTATAAGAAAAACAACATAAAGATGATGAAATTATAGAAACAATCAATGTAGTTACTAAACTATGTGATCAGAGAAGGCCAGAATCCTAGTGTTTCCATTTCCTAACTGCCAAAACAAATGCCACACAATGGATTGACAGCAACAGGAATTGATTGGCCACTGTTTCAGAGGCTAGAAGGCTTGCTCCCTCCCAGAGTCCCTATCTTCTGGCTAGCCAGCAATCTTTGGGTTTCCTTGGCTTTTCTACCACGTGGCAATGCACATGGTGGCCCCATCTCCTTTCTCTACTGGGTTCCATTGACTTCTAGGTTCTGGCTGCTTCCTGTAGTTTCTCTTTCTGTTTCCTTTGCTCATAAGGACTTGAGCCATATTGGTTTAAGGCCCACCCTATCTCAGTCTGGGCACACCTCAACTAATAACATTCTCAAAGGCCCTATTTACAAATGGATTCACACCCTCAGGACTAAGGGTTGGGACCTGAACATCCCTTTTGTGTAGGGCATGATTCAATCTCCAATACCTAATAATTATTACAGTCATCTAAAATAGCACAGAGTGATCAAAGTACAATGGCTTGGCCATAGGCAAAGACAGATGATATATAAGAATCAGAAGGAAAAGGGGAAAATAAATTAACCCTACTTACTCATTTCCAAACCTCAGGAATGTTAAAGAGAAGGGAGATGTGTGGAAGCCCCCCAATATCAGGCTAGATAGGTAAAATGAGGAGTGGGGATCAGGCTTTGGGGAATAAAGTTGGATTTTCATTTCTATTTCAAGGGCTCTTGATGTAGTAGAAAAAAAATTTTAAAATTGAGAAAAATTGGAGGGCCAGTTCTGGTATTAACTGTATAACTTTCAATAAGACACTTTTGCTCTCTAGTTCTGTTTCCTGATACATGATATGGGAATAATAATATTTACTTCACTGGAATTTGTGAGTATAAAATTATATAATAATTGTTGAAGTATTTATATAAATAAATTATATAAAAACTGTAAAGGACATGCATGTTAGTGGTATTGTAATTATTTGTGTTTTATTATAACAGAAACCTGGTGAATATGAAGTCCAAGAGAAGATCCTTAATCTCCTGAATATTGAGCTAATTTCCAGGCTGTGGTTTAGCTGTTCTCTTACCCCAAAATTCAGGAATATAAAGTACAATTTCATATACCAGTAAGGGCTGAATAAAAAAAAAAATCATAGTCCCTGAAAGCCAGAAGTAGAAAAAAATGACTATTAGTTATGCATTGCTATGTAACAGCTTAAGCCACAACAGCTTAAAACAACAAATATGTATTACTTCACTCTTTCTGTAGGTCAGGGATTTGAGAGTGGCTTGGCTAGGTGGTGCCTGCTCAGGGTCATGAACGAGGCTGTAGTCAAGCTGTTGACTGTAGTCACCTTGAGGCTTGACTGGGGCTAGAGGATCTACCTTCAAGTGCAGACAAGCGAGCATTGGCAGGAAGCCCCATTCTCTGCCACATGGACCTCCCCATCGGGCTGCTTGAGTCCTCATGGCACATCAGCCGGCTTACCCTAGAGCAAGAGAACCTAGAGAGAACAAGGAGGAAGTGGCAGTGTCTTTTATGTCCTGATCTCAAAAGTGACATACCATCACTTCTGCAATATTCTGTCTGTTAGAAATGAGTCTTTAAGTCCAGTCCAAACTCGAGATCAAGAGGATTTAGTTCCATCTTTTGAAGAGGGGAGTATCAAATAATTTGTAGACCTATTTCAAACGGACCACAGAAATGTAAACAACCATTTCTTTTTTTCGTTTGAATAAACTGAAGTTCAAAAAAGGGAAGTGACTGGTCTTGACTGGTCCTCAGTCTTCCTATCTTTATCCCTAACCTGGTAATCTAACTGGCTGTGGTGGCACCATGATTTAAATGGGAGCCAACTGTCTTGTTCTGGTTAAGGTTAAGGCATTTCTTTCACCTGGTGAAAGGTTACAGCATTGGAAAGAGCTACATCTCTGCAGTCCTGCTATCTTTCCTCCCTCCCTCTCTCTCTCTCTCCCTGCCCTTCCTTCCCCCCTCCCCCTTATGTTCTAGTCAACAAAAAAGAGGCAGGCAGGCTCTGGAAGCCAGAAGTGAATGAGGCTAGTTAGCTGCACTCCTGGTCTGGGGTCTGGATATAGAAATAGAACTTTATTCTGGGTTTACTTCTAGAGAGATTGGGAGTGATTCTTTATTCCAAATGCAGCCACCACAAGAGGAAGGATGGACAGATAATTACTTTCTCTGAAGTGCCCTGAGTTCTAGTCTTAGCTTTGCACCGAAAGGCTTATATAATTATCATGGAGTGATTTCTCCTCTCTGGATACATTGTTCATAGTTCAGCTCTTGTGCATTCAATTTCTTTAAGCCAATTTTAATCTTAAAATTAAAGGTCACTAGTCTGTAAATTGGATTGAGAAACATTACCTTTTGTCTTTTTAAAAGTTTTAAGTCCTCATCTCTTGCCCATATAAATCCCAAGCACTCTTCATATTATGCTATAACCATATATTTCATGAAAGAAAAAAAATAGTGGAGTCTAGTTTTAAAACTACTCAAAAGCCCAGGAGTTAGGAGATCTGAATTCTAACCCAAACTAACTGTGCCATAATTTCTCCATCAATACAATTCAAGGATTACTAGGTGTCTTTCCATCTCTAATATTCCAGGGATAGGTATGACAGGAGCAAAGCAAGACTTTCCTGTGTGTTTCAACACACAACCCATGACTCTTTCCAAAAAATCCAAAATCAGATGTCTAAGGAATTTGACATTCCCTATAAGTGCATGAGTTGTACAAAATCAAAACACGTCTCAGAATTCTCTCCTCCTTCCCACTCATCCTGAGTTAATTGCTTGTCAACTGTTGTTGATTTTACTTCCAAATACATTTTTAAAAATTGTTCTCTTTATTCTCCCTAACAAATTAAACTACAAAGACACTATACACTCTATTTCCTACCATTTATTTATTTGTTCCTCTTCCCTCCTTCCCTCTCTCCCTCCTTCCTCTCTCTTTCTTTCTTTCTATTAGAGAAGAAAGAAAGCATCTTTCTTCCTTTCTCTCTCTCTCTCTTTCTTTCTATTAGAGAAGTAGTAGTTTTACAGAAAAATAATGCATAAAATACAGTGTGTACATATACTATCTTATTATTGATGTGCCTTTGCTAATGTTATTTCTTCTGCTTGGAATACCCTTCCCTTTTCTCCATTAGTGGCTCTTATATTGCTTCAAATCTACCTCAAATGTTTTTGAACGTATGAAATTTTCACCAGGTAGAATTGGATGCTCCTTCCTCTGTACTTGTATTGTTCATAAAACTTCTGATACTGAATTCTAAATCTGTATGTATCTGTTTCACCTGCTGTCTTGTAAGTTCCCATGGAAGGGAACTATATATTGAATCTCTAGTTGGAGGATTTAGCATGGTCACTAGCACGTAACAGTTTTCCCATTAATGTTTCCTCAGATAAATTAATTATCATGACTACTGTCATTGGGAACAAAGTAATAGAGCTTGGCCTCTTGCTTCCTCTTTTTTCCCATCCACGAGAGAAGTAGTGCTTTATCAAAGGCACCATTTTAGGTTTTTTCTTTTCACTGTATTAAATGAATTTCAGTATTGGAATCCTGGGGCTCCTAACCACAGTCCAATACCACCAAGTCTGGCCCTTGGAATTGCTTATGGACAGATGATCCATGACAATATAGTGGTGGAGAGAGCCCCTGCTGTACTGTGACTGGTCACCCTTGCCTTGAGCACTCTCATCCCTGCTCCACTTGATCTGTAGTAATGACTGGTGCTGGAACCAGCAACATGCTCATCAGCAGATGTTCTGTTTGTGATCTATTAAATCGACTCAAAATTAGAGAAAATAAGCTGTGATAAACTACAGTGGACCACAGAGTATCTCCAGCTAATGAATTCAAACAGAAAAACAAACAAACAAACAAAAAAACCCCCAGCTTATTGCTTCAAAATGCAGATGATATTGGAAAAGTGAAATAATTACTTTGTTAATTCAGGGTCAGTTGGTGATTAAGAGATCAGTTCTTCCAAACACCCTGTATAATATATATTTTCCTCTGTGTGTCAATAGGTTCTAACAGGACAATACATTTTACAGCCCTCTTTTCCATACTCATCTTCACTACTTTAGTTAAGGACTCATCACATCTTGTGGCAACTTCCTAGTTTCCTTTAGTGATTCAAGTCTCATCTCTCCAAACTCTTGTATACATCATCACAAAATCAATCTTTCTACAATACAGCTCTAAGCATGACACTTCAAGGCTCAAAGACTCCATGACACTTTACTTCCTACAAGATAAAATTGGTTTAGGTTTGCTTTACCCTGCATTTGAAGCACTTTATTCTCTGGCATTGGCCTATCTTTAGAAACTTAATTTCTTTCTGCTTCCATGTATGCTCACTACCCTTGAATCTAACTTAATGGCTTACTCTTTCTTGAGTACTTTTCCATCCTTGTGTCCTTGTTCAGGCTATTACTGTATGGAAAACACTTTCTGCCCATCTGATATGTCCACTCTTAAAATTCAAATGCCATTGTTCTGATAATACCAGAATTTTCCTATTAAATTTCCCATAGCATTTTTTATATATTTTATTCATTAATTCAATATCATTCATTCCACAATATTAATTGAGTACCATTCTGTGTCCAGGACTACTGTAAAATCTGACAATACATCAGTGAACAAAACAGACAAAATTCCTTCCCCTCTTCAAGGTTACACACTAGCAACAGAAAATAAGCAATGAAATGAATAAGTAAAATACACAGTATGATGTTATATGGTGATATATTCAATAGAGTTAGGTAAAGCAGGGATGTAAGATAAGGAATATTGAAATTTAAATAGTGTTCATGAAGACCCCACATAAAAAGTGGCTTCTGAACAAAGACTTGAACAGCAAGTGTAAAAACCTGGAGATGTCATATAAAGAGTCCTAATATGTGTTCAAACCATTCCATGTGGTTGGAGTACAAGGAACATGTGGGAGACTAGACAGTGATGTCAGAGGTGCTGGAGTCAGGTGGTGATAATGTAAATCTTTGTAGGCCAATATAAAGACCTTTCATTTTATTCCAAGTGAAATGGCAAATGTATCATCCATAGGATGGCATACCTAAACTTGGTAATTTAAGGATAGTTGAATACAGTTTTTATTTACAAAGGTGTGGTCATGGCTTAAGAAACTCAATATGAGATAGTACAGTGCCAGTGCTAGTAACAAAGGGATGCATTACTCTCCTAGGCCTAAAGTGGCAAGGGGAGGAAGTGGTTATCATTCAGTGTCATTCTGGACAGCAGCTGTGGCTTTCATTAGAGGGCCACAGACAACACATGTTGACCTGTAGAAGCTGGAGGAATACATAGACATGCTCTACCTACCAAAATCTGACTAGTGCCTCTCACTGCTGAATCTAACTTGAATCCAGAGGCCAAAGAAACTTAATTCAATATAAAAAGTTCAGTCTTCCAAAGCATAGAAGAGGGTGGGGAAGGATAGAAAGGATTTAGGGGGCAGACAGAAGATCTCCAGATATCCAAGGGATCCCTTGGAAGATGATGAACAGAGGAATGACATGTTTTATCAGAATAACTCTGCCTGATTATGTGGAGAATAAACAATTGAGGAACAAGAATGAAGGTGAGAGGCTATTACAGTAATCTAAGTGAGGGGTGATGGGGATTTGGATCAGCACTTTAGCAGAAGAGTGTTGAAAAGTGGTTTACAAACAGCATTTTTGAGAGTTGAACTGACAGAATTTGCTGATAGGTTAAATGAGGAATGTGAAAGTATGAGAGGAGCCAAGGATGAATTCGTAGTTTTGGCTAGAGAAACTGAAAAGATGGAATGGTAGTTTTGATGGTGGGATGAGATCAGGAATTCGGTTTTTTAAGTTTGAGATGCTCTAAGACCTTAAATCTCTCAGTAAAGAGTTTTAGGAGACAGTTTAGTACCAACAGGCTAGTATTCAAGGAACAGGTCTGGGCTGGTATATTCATATCAGAATCATCAGAAGCCATTATTAAGTGGATGTTGATTGGGAAAAGGAAAGATCCAAAGACTAGTCCTGGGATATCCCCTTGATGAGAGGTCAAGGAGATGAGAAGGAACTAGCAAGGGAGTTAAATAGAAGAAAAACAGGAGAAAGTAGAGCCCTGGAAGCCAAGTGAAAGAAAGTGGGAAAAAGTGTTTCAAGAAGAAGAAAATGATCACTATGTCAAACATTGGAGATGGACCAAGTAAGATGAGGACTGAGAATTGATTCAGCTTTATGTTCAGCAACATAATGGTCATGGCGAACTTTACAAGAATATTTTGTGAGGAGTGGGAGCAAAATCCTGATTGGAATAAGTTCAAGAGAGAGGAAAAAGATATGAATTGGGTATAGCAAGTTTAAACAATTTAAAATAGTTTGAATATAAAAGGGAACAGAGAAACAAGATATTTACTAGATGGATAGTAATGTCAAAGAAGTTTTATTTCTCTTTGGTCATTGTTCCCGTGTTGATGAGAATAATAGCAACAATAGGGTTCATTTCTGGGTAATTGTTATGAGTTTGATATGAGACCACTCAGTATGTTTGTGTGTTTTCTTTTACCCATATTCAGCTGGACATGGACAGACAGATAGGTAGAAAGGGAAAATTAAAGATAAAGAAGAAAGAGAAAAAAATTGCTGCAAAAATGACCCTGAGTGAAATCAATCTAGTGCATATGTGCAAGGCTTTCCTTGAGTAGTATAAGGTCCAGAGCAACAGAAAGGAAGGGCAGTGATGCTGGTAGTTGAGGAGAAGTTGTGCTGGGAATTTGAAGTTGGTCTCTTCTGGTTTTCTTCTCTTGAAGAAAATAATCAGTCTAGAGCAAGAATAGGAGAGGAGGTATTAGGTATTGGATATTTGAGATGAGAGGGCCAGATATGAAATGGTCTTCTAGGAAAGTATGAGAGTGAATATTTTAGAACAATGTAAGGTAATTGCTGGGAACAATAGGAATCCACTTGAGAATATTGGTCATGAAATTGATATATCAGTCACCATGGTTGCATGTTTTTCTCTACCACATTTGGCTGCACATGTGCATGTGGCAACTAGATGAGGAGATGGGTTTAACCAGGGTTGGGATAGGAAATGCATGCAAAGTCATGTTTATGTTGATTGTCCTTGGGATTTAAGCCAGATAAAGAGTAAATTATAGGCAATGAGGGAGTTTAGAAATAGTGAAAAGTGGTAAGATCAATGAATTGGAGGTCCTGGTAAGGGCAAAGAATTGTTGAAATTCGGTTACTAAGTCAAGTGAGCTAGAAAAATAGATGAATGACAGAGTGGGATGCATGAAACTAAGGTTATTGAGACATTGCAATATTTAGGCATGGTAAGGCTCAGGGTAAGAGAGTAGGAATGAGGGAGTGAGATATATGAAGATAGGCTCATTGGAAAGGAGGCAATCAAGGAACTGAGAGGCCAGAGTATTGGAAGCATAATCTCTGTGAATATTTTAATTCCAAAAATTAAGGCAGTACTATTGAGAGTGAGAATAAACCATGAGTTAAAATCCTCACAAAATGATGGCAAAGGATCAGGGATTGGTAGATGACTGCATTCAGGAGGCAATCTGGCTGGTATACATGAAATTTAAAGTGGAAAATTTTATGCAATTAGAATAAGAAGTGCAGGGAATTTATAGAGATGGGGTACAGAATATCAGAAATTTTGCTGATGTTTGACCATGAGTTCCAGAGGGCTCAGTAAAACTGATGTTGTGCTTGGGTAGTGGAGGAAGATGAGGTCAGAAATGGGAAGTACAGAACTACGTGTGGATTATAATGTAGGAGATGATGATGGTTTGGGGACCTTGGGTTCATGTGGTGCCTATGATGAGATTAGTCTATTGGATCCCAGCAGAAAGAGGGAAATTGGGTCAGGTTGGGAGGATATAGAAATACTTGTGAGGATAAGATACTAATAGATTAGGAGTTACCAGAGAATCTTGGGTTTTTTGTGGTCATCACCAACTTAAACAGGGACAGACATGATGGGATTTGGTTCCAATAGTCTCCAGGAAGAAAGAGGTGGTAAGACTGTGAATGTTGGGGTTAAGGGGAGTCATGGGTCTTGCCAATAGCATAGAGAACTCTGGGACTCCCTCTTGACATGTGTTAATGGAAGTATGAAGGATAAGAACTAGTCTCTTTACTTTCTGCTCTGTATTTAGTGGTTTGTTTACATGTTTGATAGACCCCTATTAACAGTTGGTTGAAAGCAGGATTATTGCTATTTGCTTAGTCTCCCTACACTCTCCAAGGTCTCACACATGGTAGGTGGTTTATAAGCCTATTGAAGTAATGCTCCTCAGTTAACACTGGACATTAGCTTGTCTCTTTCATCCTAAATTTGTGCAGTATAGATTTTAAGTACTTTATACTTGGAATGTCTCAAATGTCCTGTCCCAATCAGATGTGAGACTGCATGGTGGTAATTATTATGAGATTTAGTTAACTTGTAATTTTTTAAAACCTATTATACTCTTTAGCCACCCTTATATCTTTGCTTTTCTCTGTGTCCAAATGCCCACTATTCTACTTCCTATGACCACTTGTTGACATTTTGCTCTTTCATTTGAGACTCAACACAAATATCACATCCTTGATCAATGTTATGTATCCATTTCCCTTTTTCACAGTGATAACATTCAGATTTTTTAACGGATCCAGCCTGTGTTAGTCAAGGTTCTCTGGAGAAACAGAAATGCAGAGATTCATTTTAAGGAATTGACTCACGTGATTGTGGGGGCTGGCAAGTCCAAAATCCATAGGGTAGGCTGGCAGGCTGAGAATTCCTGTAAGAGTGATATTACAGTCTTAAGCCCAAAATCTGTAGGGGAAGCCAGCAGGCCAGCAACCCAGGGAGGAGCAGATGATAAAGTCTAGAGGCAGATTTTTTTTTTTCCTTTTGGAGATCTAAGGTCTTGGCTTTTAGCGCCTCCAACTGATTGGATGAGGCAATTTCCTTTACTTAAAGCCACTGACTGTGGATGCTAATCATATCTAGGTCAGTATTTTGACCAAACAATTAGACATTATAACCTAGCCACATAAATTTAACTATCACAGAGTCCTTCTTTTTTCTCAATCCTTGTTGTGTGGAAAGGGTTGGATCCAAAGACTGTATGTGACTTAAACCCATTCAATTTTCCTGGCCACAGTAATTAGTTTAACGAAGGCATGTAATTCAAATAAGTCCAAAGAGATTCAACTTGGACTAGTATTGGAATTTTTAGAAAGGAAAATTATCTTTTGAATAGAAGCTGCTAAACCCCTTTTTTATTATGTGGGAAGAGATCACCTGAATTCAGTCAACAGAGGGAGAAAGAAGTGCCAAGAGATGAAGAGAGAATGACTCCATGACTCCTTAAGACCCAATTTAAGACCCTGGATCCAGCAATATCTAAAGCAATTTCTGTCTTTGGTCTTTTCAATCAAGTGTATCAATAAATTTCCCATTTTTTCCTTAAGACAGCTGAAATGGGTGTCTTCCATTTATAAATAAAATAATCATGGCTAATGCAATCACTTTGCATGATGAAGAATAGTTAGAAGCCCTGTGTCTAGTAATCAAACTTCCAAGAGTTATTGGGCCTTCTAGGACCCATAAAAGGATTAGTTAGTCTCTTAGACAGTGGGGAGAAAAGACCATGTCTGGGACTATTCTTCTCAACTCTAAACTCGATTTATGCTTCCCAAATGATGAATAATATCAGTCAAGCCATTAATGCAGAGATAATTAGCCAAAGGTAATTAAGGGAAAATTCTTCCTCCTTTTGAAAGCCACTGAAAGTCTACAATTAAATGTTCATTCAGTTATGACAATGCCCATATTCAACACAAGTCACATAGTCTGAAGACAAAACCTGCCCTTGAGAGAAACAAAGAATAGTTTAACATCAACATATTTCAAAGGAAGCTTGTGTCCCATTACATTTTATCAATTTGTTTACTGTTAGGAGGAAGTTTCCATATATTTTATTCAAGAATTTCACATTTTTATTCAGAGCTATAAATCAATTAACTAATCAATTAACATTAATTTGGCAACAAACTAGAGCAGAACAGTGAAAGGTTATACATTAAGGCAAAGAAAGAACTTCTTCAAATACACTGCATAATTACGTTCCAATTTTGAAAAGCATATCAAAGACATATCTGATTAATTACTTTGGTGATGCATACTGTTTTTTGTAGAGTGAAGCATAAGGAAATGAAGATAATATGACTTTTTCCTCTGGAGTATAATCAGATAATCAGTGAATAGCATAACTATAACACAATATACTGTTTTATTACATATACCTTCATCTGGCAAATCCTAGGCTAGATATCTACATTTAAATCTATTCAAGGAACTACTGGCCATAGTGACTGGTTTTCAAATTCAATTAAACACAGATCATCACCTTTCTATTGTAACAATTTTCTGATGGCTTACATTGATCAAACCTTATGGAGAAAAGCCACAGCTATGTATTTAACAAATATTATGAATAGCATTTTCCTTTAAAAGAGTAAAATATTTTCTTCCAATGCTATAGTCTTTTTCAATCTCTCTGACCTTGAAGTTTTTTATAAAGTATTGTTTTGTGGTAGACAGCAAGGAATTGATTTTATGGAAAGGGTGATAAAGGGTAGTGACATTTATCTATCCTCACTCACATACACCACTCTATTTAATCATCTTAGGGACTATGAAAACCACATATTACATATTTTGATGTAATATATATATGTAATCTAAAGCTTCTTTATAAATAAAAAATATGTTTTAAAAAATTATCCCAGAGCCATAGCAATGAGCAAGAGTTGAAACCAGGTAGCCTTTGAGAAACTGAGCTATGTGTGTGAGGGCTTCAGTTTTTAATGCTTCATGCAAAAATTCGTCAAGACCTTAAGCCTCACATACTGTTAGGACTGTTTCTGGGCTCCTAGTTTAAACCAGAAGCCAAGATAAATGCTGCTCTATGTGTGGGGTCTGAAATCTCTGCAACCTCTGCCCATTGGCCAATTGCACCACAGATCACAGCCATGAAACAAGTCATGAGTAAGAGACGGGAAACCTAGTCCTACACCTGTACGGAGCCCAAATTCACACTACCTGCACTATTTATAAGTACCCTGAGTGGAGAAACTGACATAAAAATTGCAACTGGCATACTTCATAGGGTCTAGGTAGAGGCACCTATGAAACTGCCCCATGCAAGAACTTCTATTACTCATGATTTGAGCAAGATTCCCTAGGAAGACGACTAATGAAGATGTTCTTAAGGATACAAAAATTAGAAAAGCAGACAAGAGAACTACAAAATGGGAAAACTCATGTATGGAAACACAGGAAAAAGAAAAGTAAGAATGAGACTTCAAAATAAGTGTGTTTATGTGTTTAAAGTGTTCAAAGTGATAAAACGAAAAACAAACTATAAAGAAGACAAAGAAAAGCAGTTTTGATTGACAGCAAACTTTTTATCAAGAAAATTGCAGCTGGCAGACGTCTGGAATAATATTGTCAACATGCTGAGGGAAAAATAAACCTACTGTCCTAAAACTATATACCCAACTAAGCCATAATTTGAATCTGTAGATGAAATACAAAGCATTTACAAAAAGCAAATATAAGTGAGAGTACAATCCATGGAATGTATAACTAGAAGATATACTCAAGCAGGAAAGAATGGAAACCCAGAAGGAAGGAGTGGTATGCAAGAGGCAAATCTGAGCAAATAATTATATAAATCATATTGGCAAATAAACATAAATATTAAATATAAATTTTTAAATGATTATTTTTCGTGTGTGTGTAAAAGTTAGGTAGAATTAAAAAATACTAGATAATAATAACATGGAAGATCTGAGGGGAATAATTAAGGTTGTTTTTAGGGGTAAGTTCACATCTTTTTCTGTTTTAGAATAAAGATAGAAATATTAAATTCAGGTGTTTTTTTTTTCTACAAAAATACCAATAAAGTAAGTATATTAAAATGAAATAGAAGCCACTAAAGGAAAAGAAATATATAACTTTAGAAACTATAGATAGATAAAGGGGGAAAATGTAGGTAGTACATTTTGTTGAAAGACAATTCTATCAACCCAATAGTAATCAGAAAAGGAGGGAACAAAAAAGCATGATAAAGAAAAACATAAAGATGGTAAAAATAAGTTTGACTATATTAGTAATAGATAAAATATATCCTCTTTTCAAATATTTTTAAATGCATGAAATAATGTATATGGATTATAGATACATTTATAAATAAGTAAAAGTATAAAAATGCACTTTAAATTCATATTAGTGATGGCTTCTGGAGAAGAGGAAGAAAAATGGGACTGGGCTTGGGAGATAAGTGGTTCAATTTTATCTGTAGTGTTTCTTTTAGGAAAAAAAAGATTTGAAGCAAATATGACAACATTAACAATTGTCAAGTGTGAGTCGTCAATAATGGGTGTTTTCAAATACCATGATAGTGCTTAAATTTTTTAATTTCCATTTTTGAAAAGAGAATGGTAAATTCATATTAATAATAGATCACTGAAGTGAAGTTCATGAACTTCTGCTTCTGGTAGATGTCAATAGAAAACTCCATATTTAGGGCTTCCATGAAATTCAACAACAAATATTCTTGGATTCCTCTATACTATTTTGTCATTTATTATCTTTCCTTAAAATAAACCCACTCTACTTAAGGCATCTTAAGAGAGTCTCTATTGTTTTTCATTGAAAACAAACAAACAAACAAACAAAAAACCCTACCATAAACCTACAAATCTAGAGCCAAGCAATCCTAATAGCAGATTTAGAAAAATGATCTATATGGGCTCAAATATAAAAATTTGATTTGATTCAATTCAATTTAATGCAACAAATGCTCACTCAAGCAAGTATTCAACCACATATAGCATATGGTGAATATGAATATATATAAAGCATGAATCTTACCTACAAGTAGCTTATAAATTGATTGAGGGATAGATAAATGAAAAGGAATTATAACACAGAGAAATAGATGTAAGCAAAGAAGTAGGTGCCTGGAAAGAGAGTTAATCCTGACTGGACATGGCCAGAGGTTTATTCACAGGTGATAGCATCAGAGCAGTGATTTGAAGAATGAAATGGAATTTAATAATGTATCTCTGTTTGACCTATGATGCATCTGAGACTGCTTTAGTTACAATCAAAACATTCAAATAGGAAGATTGTAAAATGTCATCTTTGATGCTCACAAAAATTCTTGTTCTTATCAGTGGATCTACATGACCCTTAAGATCCTAAAGAACCTGAATGCTTCTCCAGTATTAGCCTTGCCACACTGATGGGAACTGATTATTTAGTTCATTTGTAGGATAATATTTATTTATTTAACTTAGCAGTTATATATTTATTTGTCCCTGCTCAGATAGGATACTTTGGTTATAAATGTAGAAATACTTAAAAAATAGGCTTAAACAATATATACAGATATACATAGATTCACTTAACTGGAA